>PVJX010007134.1:0-72907 GCA_004027295.1 Dolichotis patagonum | reverse complement strand
GTTTTTACCTACTTTGTCTTCCAGCAGTTTTAGTGTTTCTGTTTTAATATTTAGATCTTTAATCCATTTAGATTTTAGTTTAGTGTACGGTGATAGACATGGGTCTAGTTTTAGTCTTCTGCATATGGACAGCCAATTTTTCCAGCACCATTTGTTAAAGAGACTGTCATTCTTCCAGTGAGCATGTTTGGCCCCTTTACAAAGATAAGGTGGTTGAGTGAGTTTGCGGTTGTGATTGTATCTTCCAATCTATTCCACTGATCCTCGGGTCTGTTTCTATTCCAGTACCATACTGACCTACAGATTACAGTGTCATATCTTTAAAAATCCCAGTACAGTGTTTACAAAAATAAAACACCCTATCTGAAAATTCACATGGAATCTCAAATAGGCAAAAATCTTAAAGATTAAAACTAGAGAGCTTACACTTCCTTATTTCAAAATTTACCACAAATGATAGCAATCAAATGAGTGTGGCCTTTGAATTAAGACAGACCTGTAAACCAATGGAATAAGGCTTTCAGAGATAAACTCTTGAATATATGATCAAATGATTTTTGATGAGAATGTTAAGAATATTCATTAGGGAAAGGATCATCTTTTAAATGAAATATGCTGGATATCTATGTGCAAAAGAATAAAGTTGGACCCATACTTAACACATATACAAAACCTGACTCAACATGGGTCAAACACCTAAAAATAAGGGCTAAAAGTATAAGGGTCTTAGAAGAAATCAGAGCAAAAGCTTAACAACGTTGGATTTGGCAAAATGTTTTGATATAACACTGAAGACACAGGCAACAAAAGAAAAACAGACATATTGGACTTCATGAAAATAAAATGTGCATCAAAAGACATAATCAGTGGAGCAAAAAGGTAGTTCACAGAATGAGAGAAAAGTATTTTCAAATCATATATCTGATAAGGGATTAATATCCAGCATATGTACAAAACTTCTAAAATTCAGTAATAGTAATAAAGTCCCAATTCACAAGCGGACACAGGACTCAAATAGGTGTTCCTCCAAATAAAGTAAATGAACAAGCACCTTAAAAGATACTCAGTCTCACTGATTACTAGGGAAATGGAAATCAAAACTACAAGAAGATACCCCCTCCATGCATTTGAATGGCTGCAGTCAAAGAAATAAATAAAAACCCAGAAAATAACAAGTATTGGTAAGATTATGGAGAAATTGGAACTCTGGTGCACTGGTTAGTGGTAATGTAAAATAGTATAGTTACTGTGGAAAACAGTATTAGGTTTTTTTTTTTTTCCTCCCAAAGAGCTTTTTCAAAACAAAAATTGCTGTGTAGTCCAGAAAAGCCACTTCTGGATACATGTCCAAAATAATTTAAAGCAGTATCTTGAACAAGTAGTTGCCTACCCATATTCATATCAGCATTTTTCACAGTTGCAAAAACATGGAAGTAACCCAAGTGTCCACTGGTCAATTGGTAGATGATTGATAAGCAAATGAAGTACATACATGTAATGGAATGTTCCTACCATTAAACAAAGGAAATTCTGACATAAGTCATAACATTAGTGAACTTTGAGGACATCATTACCATTACAGATATTACCATTCTTACCGAAAAGACAAATACAGTATGATTCCAGTTATATATGAAGCACCAAGAGCAGTCTAAATTAAAGACCAAAAAAGTAGAATGGTGGTTACAGCCCAAGGGAAAATGGGAGTTACTGCTTGATGGATTAGGGTATCAAGTTTTACAGGATGAAAAGAGGCATGGAGCTGGATGATGGTGATTGCTGCGTGACATATGGATGAATTTAATACCACTGTACACTTAAAATGATAAATTGCATATTATGTGCGTTTCACTACAATAAATTAGAAAAAAAATCTCTCAAAGCATCCAGACTTTAAAGTTCTATTTAGATTATTTTATGGTACACCAAGTGAATTGTAAATGGATTCACTATATACCTAATAGTTTATGTCACAGAAACATTAGGAATAGAAGTGGATACTTAGCAAAGTTCTTGAACTCTGAAGCAGAGGAAAATCGGAAGAAATTTTTATGACCGTATTAAAAAACTCTGTGACAAAATATTTTTAATAGGAAAGACAGCTAATATTATCCTTACTATATAGTTAATATGTGCTACAGGAATGAAATTGAAATGTATAGATTCAAGTTGGTATGAGAATTTAGTTCATGATAGTAGTGACATTCTAAATCTGTGTGATAAAAATAGAATATTCAGTACATGTTAGAAGAGTTGGCCAAACATTCAGCACCAAAAACTAAAGGTCTGCCTCACTTTCTAAACTAAAAAAAATTCAGATGGATGAAGTATTTCAATTGGAATCTCTTGAGAAGCAGAATTGTATTGTAGATAAGAGCGCACTCTGGAGTTAGATAGGCTGAGTTTCCTGCCACTTCTGCTAGTCATTCAGTAACTGGGTGACCTTGGGTAAGTTGCATAATCACTGCTATGGTCGTCGTCATCATCATCATCATCAAAAAAATGAAGTCAGCCAGATGTGGTGGCACATGCTTGTAACCCTGATTACTCCCAGATACCAGGGAGACCGAGGCAGGATGCCTAAAGTTCAAGGTTATTCTTAGCAAGACTGTTTCTCAAAATAAAATTTTTGAAAGGGCTGAGATTTACCTCATAGAGTACATGTGTGTTGGTTTCAATATTCAATATTGTCAACAAATGATAATAGTAATAATATAATAACAACAGATAATAGAAGGAAAGAAAACCAGTTAAGTAAGTCAAAGGGTAAAGTATGGTAAATATTTTATAAGCTTAGAGGTAGACACAGCATGTATTGTTGTGAACAAAAATCATATTTTACTAAGGAAGAGACCAAGGGATTGGGTATTTAAAATTTCTTCTCAGGGGGAAATCCTGATTTCTGATCAGTGAGTGAGGTTCTACTAGGGGGTCACCAGCCACAGAACAGATATGTTGTGATAATGGCATCTATTTACTTATTGCTTCCTGAGCCCAAACCAGAAGATGAATACTGGAAGCCAGGTGAATGCTTGGAGAGACTTTATTTTGATGTGTATAAGTGTCTTCTTTATAGTTTAAACTGCTGTATTGGTTTCCTAGGGCCGCTGAAACAAATTACTACAAACTTGCTACCTTAAAACAACAAAAGGTTTTCTTTTCTTTCAGTTTTTGAGGCCAAAATTCCAAATGTTGACTCACCATGTTCCCCTAAAGACTGTAGAGAAAGAATTCTTCCTTGCCTTTTCCAGCTTCTAGTGGTCTCTGGCATTCCTTGGCTTGTGTAAGCAGTATAACTCCATCTTATCTGTGTGCCTCTTGTGTGTTTTCTTCTTGCATGAAGAAGCCACTGGAATGGCTTCTAGACCTCACTAAATTTAGGGCTCGCCCTAGTCCAACATGACCCCATCTTAACTAATTATATCTGCAGAGACCCTATTTTGAAAGAAAGCCACATTTTGAGGTTTTGGGTAGACAAGAATTTTGGGAAGACATAAGCAGCCTGTCACAACTTTCTTGTCCCCTTTCAAGGAGAAAACAGCTGTAGACGTGATTTAGAGAATAGTGGTATTGACAGAGGTAGGGAGAGTGAATCCAGCACCTCATTGGAAGCTGTCCATTGCAGCAGAGGTGGCATACACGGAGGCACACAAGGGAAGGAGAGGTATTTGAAAGGAGTATTATGATGTCGTAGGGATATTTTTGCTCTTTGCTCTTTTGTTTTCCATGATGTTAACCACTGTCTTGGTGTCCATGTATTTCTCTCTGTAAATTTCTTGTCTCAAGTCATGATCTCTCCTGCCCTCATTCTGGCTGTGATTCTGGACATAGTTTCTAATGCTTGTGCTTGCCAAATCCAGTGGAATCTTCCAGTTGTGTTCTCCTGTGGGTGTCCTCTCTTTGTGACTTTCTCTTTCCTTGGTTTCCATGACATCACCATCACCCTCTTTCTGGCCACTCCTTTTTGTCCCAATAGTGGATTCCATTTATTTGCACTCCTCTCAAATGTCGTGTTCCTTAAGATTCAATCCGTATCCTTATTTTACCAACAGTCCCTAGGTAATATCTGCTATGGCCATAAATGACTCTCATTGTTTATTTTTTCAATATAGAACTCTTTTCTAAGTCCAGATCCAGACATTGGCATGCAGATAGGAACTGAAAGAACAAACCAAGTATCCCTTCCTATCTCCCCTCACTTATAGTATCTGCATATGAATTGGGAAGAGGCAATTCTGTCTCTGTTCTACATACAGCTCCTTTCCTGCTCTCTCTCCTGAAAGACTTTACCTCCCTGAACTTCTCTTCACCCCCAAGTAGCACTCCAGCAAGCACACAGGCATGTGCATATCACCAAGTTTTTCCTCTTCTGGGTATATTCCAAAAAGAGTTCAAAGTCTGCATACTTTAGTGACACATACATACCCATGTTAATAGCAGCACAGTTCACAATAGCTGAGCTTGTGAAACAGTCTAAATCCAAATCAGTTCGTCAAAAAAGAAAATGTGGTGTATATATAAATCGAGTTTTACTCAACCATAAGAATGAATTCATTAAAAAAAAAAGAGAATGAGTTCATGTCATTCATGCGAAAATGGATGGATCTTGGCCTATAGTGTTACATGAAGTATGTCAGCACAAAATGTTAGACATCACATGGTTTCTCTTGTATGAGAAGCCCAAAATATAAACGAAGAATAAAGAAAAGACGGTAGGAAAGAGGGAAGTAGACTATTTTGTAATTGAGGGATGGGATCAGATGGCAAGGGAAGGATAAAGGAAGAAAGGAGTCAAAAATGATCAAGATATGATCTACATATGTACCAATTCCCAAAACCAAATGTAAATATTATGTATCACAAACATATATCAATAAAAGAGGGGAAAAAAGAAAAAGTTTTTCAAATGCCCCTAGTACAGAGTTGAATTCTTAGTGGCAAGGATTAAAAGCTTTTCTCCTTCATTGTCTCCTCAATTCGGCTAAACTGAGGGGGTGGGCTAATTAAACCAACTCTGAGATCCCAGAAGCAGTAATGTTTTTACTAAGTCAGTGTATTTCCTTTGTACATGGTAATAACTTTTAATAGACCATCCCTTTCAAAACAAGTTGAAATGCTTTATAGAATGACCATTTCAAACAAGCAATATACCTTCATACTGTTTCTTTTTTAAATTTTTAAAAAATTACGTATATTGATACAATTTAGATATGCATAATGATCACATTCATCATAGGGAATTTGCACCCTGTATGTGATAGATCTCAGTTCCCCTTTTTTTCTCCATTCCAATCCCAATGTCTCTTCAACATCTCTCTCCTTATTTACAAAGTTTTGCTTCCATTGTATCTTTTTTTTCCTCCTTCATACTGTTTCTTCTGCGTTGTTACTTTCAGACTTAAAGCCACAATAGGTTTGTAATATGAATTTTGTTACTTTTAGATTTAACATATGTGGAATTGTATTCTGAGTTTACAGGCAGAGATAATGCATTATGTTCAAACAAAAAAAAAGAAGCAGCGCCATGGAATGTTCTCCTGACTACTTTTGTTATGTATATAATTAGGACCATAAATCTGAGCTCAAATTCTTGGGTGTTTTTTTTTTTTTCTTCTTTTCTTCTTTTTTTCTTTTTGTGGCAGGGGAGTGCTGGGAATCAAACTCTGGGCCTTGTGCATGCTAAGCACAAATTCTGCCACTGAGCCATACCCTCAGCTCCTGAGCTCACATTCCTAAAAGTGTTTGCATTTGTTCCCAGGGAGCCTGGATTCCTTGGTCACATCTCATGTATGGATCAAATGTTCTATGAGGAAGCAGGGCAAAGTATCACAGCAGTTGCTTTTCTCTTAGCAGTACTTCCTGAAGGAGGTCTATTTGTTCAGTCTTTCAGGCACAAGAATTTATTGAGTCAGTGCTATGTGCCAGATACTATGTTAGACACAGGTGATACAAGGTGATGTCATGCAGTCCTGTCCCTGAAGTATAAATAATTTTAAAAACAAAATAAAAGACAGTAGGAAACAGAGAAATAGACCCTTTGCAAATGGAAAGGGAAACTGGAAATGGAGGGAGTAGAGAGGGGAATAAAAAGAATGAAGATCTGTTAAGTACATGTACCTCTTCCCTAAGCTGAATGTAAACATTATGTACTGCAAACATCTGCTATAAATAGATAGATTAAAAAAGAACCCACACAGGAGCCTTAGCAGAGACATCCAGAGAAGGAGAGGTAGTCAGTGTGCAGTTCTAGCAGTTTTAGAGTGCTTCAGGATGGTTTGGCTTTTATTTTATTCACTGTCCAGGATTTTTTTTTTCCTCTTTTCTCTTTCTTCTTTTTTTCTTCCTTTTTTTTTTTAAGCTGGGAACTGAACTCAGGGCCTTCACACTGAGCTACAGCTTCAGCCTTTTTAAAATTTTTAAATTTTAGGTAGGGTCTTGCTAAGTTGCCCTAAGTAAGCTCAAACTTGCAGTTCTCCTGCCTCAGCATCCTAGAGTGCTGGGTGTGTACCATCAAGCCAGACCTAGGATTCTGCATTTCTGAGAAGCTTCTAGGAGATACCATTGCAAGGAGTTCAAAGGTGCCTCTTTGTTTTTTGTTACTATTTGGTGGTTTCTTACTCATTTCTCCTGTTTTTATTAAGGTCCTTAAAATTCTGGTCAGGGCGGTGACCGATGGAATGACTGATCGAAGTGGTGATGTTGCCACTGGCCTCAAAGGAAAGCTTCAGGAATTATTTGGCAGGGTAACTTCGAGAGTAACCAATGATGGTGAAATCTGGAGGCTGTATGCCCAACTGTGTGGTAACGGGCAGAGTGCAAAGCCCGATGAGAACGAGAAGGTAGGTCCTCCAAGCCTCCTAGGCTCAAGCCCTTTGCTCAAATTCAGTTTTTTTATTCTGACTTTAACATAAGCACTTTAAATTATGGACAGGTTAAGATTTAAAGCTTCCTGTTTTGAATTTTTATTAATTTTTCAGACATATTTGCTTTTTGTTTCCTGCAAAAGGATCTCCAACCTGTTATCCCTACTGGCTCTGCAGCAAGCAGCTGGCTCCTGTTCTTTACACCCTCTTCTGTAGCTCATTGCTAGCTGCTGAGATAGACTGGGTACAAACACAGGATGAGTGTTGAGGACTGAAATAGGGGCTATGAATGAGGAAAAGGAAAAGGAACTAGAGAAGACAGCTGAGGGACTTTGAAAGCCTGAACATGTAATGCCTTACAAAGGTCATCCTGCCCTTTCAAATCACAAAGACATCAGAACACCTGTTATGCTCCAGTTGAGTCTCAGCTTCTGTCTCCCAACCTAAAGAAGCCCCCAGAATTTCCAAGAGTGGAATAGTTGTCTTGTGTTTCCTTTCAAAACATCCACAACAAATCAAGTGTACTCCTTGCATAGATTTGGAATTAGCCCTGGTACAGCTAATCTCTGGGATTTTTAGTGGTTTTCTCCACCGGTAGTCCACACAGCTGGCTTCTACCATTGCCTTGTCAGCCCAAGAACATATTTCATATGTACACATGCATGCACACTTTCTATGTCCTACTTCCATTCCTTCTTGAATTATGTACTCTCAAATACACAACTGACAGTACTGTAAATTCTCTGATCTATGTCTTTACCCTTAAGAATTTATAAGGACATGAAAGAGTGTTTCCAACTTGTGTGCAGTTATACTCCTACCAACAATTCCTTAGTTTTCACCGAATTCATAGTTTTCACCAAATTCATGCCTCACTCTTTTGGCTGTAAATGCTGAAGAAATCTGTATCCTTCTAATAAATGTCCAAGCTTCACCTTATGTTGTTTGGTTTATAAAGAGATGTCTGTCTGGATATATCCATCGATTTCTCATAATTGCTTATTGCTAGTGTGTCTCCCTACCCCTCCTTTTATGAGAGTAATGGAGACTATGTTTTATAGCACAGATGCTGGTCTTTCAAGTTGGAATTGGTCCCATATGACTTCCAGGAAATTTTTTTTTTTTTTTTTTTTTTTTTTTTTTGCCACTTGGTAAGTTACATACTGTCATCATTGGAAATAGTTGCTCAAGTTACAAAATTAAAGCACACAAAGTAGACATTCAAACAGTAAGACTATTAACAGTTCTACTCAACAATCTAACAAAAATAGTAATGTGGTCATCTATCTTACACACTTAAACATACGTGCAGTTATATCCTTTAGAGCACTTTCTTTTCCCCCTTTTTATTTATATATGTATATATATATATATATATATTTTTTTAAATTTTATTTTAAGGGGGGTAAAATTAAACAACAAAACAGAACAGAATGGGACTTAAGAAAGCATAAATTTCAAAGCTATACAACCAGGAATCTTCACCATCTGTCATATTGTCTCTTGTTTTCTTCCAAATGGTTGTCCATATCTTTGCATATGGGGAGCTCATACTAAATACCATAGCCAATTTTTTCACAAGATGTGTAGTTAACTGGCTCCCACTTGCTAAGGAGGGGGACATGGGACAGGACGACGTGGGATGTCTGATTCTCAGCCTGCCCATCGGCAGGATTACAGCCGCCCCCCAGAGAGGGGAGGAGTTCCTTGTTCTCCCAGCACCCCGAGTCAACTACATGGTGCAGGTCCCAATGCGCCAGGGTCTCTCTCCTTCAGGCTGCCGAAAGTGGGCCACACTCTCAGCTGCCCCCAGAGAGTGGTGGAACTCCTTGTTCTCCCGGCACCCCAAGTCAACCGCACAGTGCAGGTCCCGACGTGCCAGGGTCTCTCTCCAGGAAAATATTTGAAATGTGAATTCTACTTGTTATTCTGAATGTTGCTCTTTCTCTTTCCTCAGGCATTCCAGTATCTCTCGAAGGCATACAGATGTGACACACAGAGCAGTAGTTGGGAGAAAGATATTACGTCATTTAAGGAAGTCGTTCAAAGAGCATTAGGGCTTGCACATGGTATTTGTTATACATGACATATTTTATAGTATTTTTACTGATAAAAAAGTAGTGAAAAGTCAAATTCCATTACAAATAATTTTAATTTGTTATAATGAAATGGTTATTTTTAGCTCAGAAGACATACACAATTACTATGAAGCAGATACTTTGGAGCAATAAGAAAGAAATGGCATAGAGGCTTCAGTACTATTTGAGTCAACACAGGAATTAGAAACTTTTAGAGAGGTAAAATACCTTAGAACTGTGAATAATGTTCATATCACAAAGTCTGTGTTGATTATGTAGTATTAAGAAAATCTGTTAACTTTTTCTTGACTCTTATCAGTCCTTTGTAAATAAAAATATTCATAAAAATATGTAGGTCTTCAGAGGATATAGCTATATAAAAGAGCTATGCCATATACAAAAGAAATACAAAATACAATGCAGTCACTATCTTTGGGAAATTTAGAGAATATAATTTGAAGGGGAATGCATTTACATATGAAATTGTTTGCCTTTTAGGTAAATACAGTCCAGATAAAGACAATTTTTAATTATTTACATTGATGAAAAAATAAGCAGTTAAATATAGTAATATATTTTTATATTTATATTTGAATATGGGTGTGTGTTGTCCTAGGAGTACAGTTTGCCTGAAATAAGCAAGTCCCAGTGTTAAAAACTGAGTCACAAGGACTATGGACCTATCCTAAAGTTCTCCTCTTACTTCTTTGCCTAATTTCTTCTTGCCACTAATAGTGATAGCAAACGAAACCACCAAGGAACAGAATCAGGGACACCAGTGCTCTAGGATTGGCTCCAGTTTGTTCCTCGTGTGTGACTGAGTCAATTATTTAACTTCTTTAAGCCTTAATATAGTTTAGGTAAAATGAGGATAATACCTACCCTTGATTATTGGGAAGAATAAATGAACTTATTTAAATACATAATATTTTTCACATGGTTTAAATGTTAACTTCTCCCCCTCCCAACCCCATGCTTTGTCTTCTCAAGTAGAAGATTTGGAATATACGAAAAGGGACTCAAAACTGAAAAGAGGAAAGTGAAGAACAAGGACAAAGTTTAAGTTGCATATTAAGAAGGCACAGAACATTCCAATAATTTAGAAATGGGCTTGGCGGTTAATGATTCTACTTATGGCTTTTGATATCTTTGACCAAAATGAATATACATATCTAATTTCCTGGGCCATCTAGCCACTGGCAGGTAGTAGTAAAAAAAGTGCTGAACTCTTATCCAGCTGAAATTCCATGTAGAAAAATTTGAGGTAATTGCTGGTTAGTGGAAGGATGTTTTAGGAGTGGCTAGAATTTATGTGACTTGTGCCAGTTTTATGGAGGGTGGGATCAGAGGGGGTTCAGATCTCTTGCATTTGGCTTTTGTGTATATAGTGTTATGTTTGGGGAAAGCCACACAAAGGTGCATAATGTACATAATCAGCAGGGTGGGATTTACTTTGAAGGATTTATCTTATCTACTTCAATTTGCAGACTCTGAAGTTTTCTGTTAACTGTCAAAGCCAGGATGTTTTCTGCAATCACCAAGTGCTGGTATTAAACCTGTCAACTATAAGTATGCAGATTAAGGAAATACTTCAGGTGGAATCTTTATTTTGCACCCTAAAATTCAATTTAAACTGTTATCAGCATCAGTTTTCCATCAGGGCAACACTTAGAGAAAAACAGGGGTCTGTTATTTAAAATTCTCCTTAGACTTTAATGAACATGTTGGTGTTCCTACATTGGAAGCGTGTTTGAGTCAATGCCCAGTTTTGGTTTCTAATGATACTTCTGATTGGTTGATTGATTATAGTGCTGGGGATTGAACCCAAGTCTTTGCACATGGTAAGCAAGTGCTTTACCCCTAAGCTACACCCCCAGTTCTTTTTAAAATTTTGAGACAGTGTCTCACTAAGTTGCCCAGGCTGAGCTCAAACTTTGAATCTTCCTATCTCAGTCTCCTGAGTAGCTAGAATTGGAATATGTGCCACCTGATGTTTTAGATTTGTAAAGATACATAATCTTAACCTTGTCTTCGTTGCATTTGCACAGCAACATTCAGTCAAACAGTGAGCTGGGTTTTCTCTTATTGTATTCTTTTTTTTTCCCCTAATACTATGCCTTTGCCCCATCCAATTCTGAAAAGGAAATATAATGCATTTAAAATCTCCCTGTTGAATTGCTATTGGTAAGAGTAGCCATGCCCTTCAGCAAGTTTGAGAATATAATGCAGTCTCTGCATAGTATTTAAGACCCCTCTTCAACAGTACTATCGTTGTATGCCCATCTGCATTGTCTGGAGGATATTTATTTACGGTTTCTGTGATGCTATTTTCTGGGAACGGTTGGGCATACGCTCTTGTTCCTTGCCATCTTAACACTTTGGAAATAATAGTGATGGTATTTAACTGCAGTGTGTAGAGAGGAAGTACTGTCCCTTGGATTTTCTGGTGATTTGGAGCAGGTTATTTCTCTTTCCCTCTTCCTTTTTCCCTCTTCCTCTATCTTTAATGCCTTTTGGCAATGGAAATGAGAGAACTACTAGAGCATGTGTCATTTTGTTGTATTTTCTCAATGAAAAATAGTAAGAAAAGAATCACAGCTGTTTCTGGTATAAGCTACTAGGTATCAAGCAGATACCTCTATCATGGTACTTCCAACTTTCAGAGAAACAAACTTCAAAATCCTCTTTATGTCTGGGCCACTTGAGCCCTGTGAAGATAGGATTGATGTTGCTAATTACCACACACCCTTTCAACCATTCTGCTACAAAATTTCAAAGTCTAATAGTTATTCAGACATGTCCAATCTAATTCTGGCCAGGGAAGATATTATTAATAATAAAACTATTTGCTAGGCACAGGCAGCCTCTAGCAATTGATTAGATGTTTTATATCTACAATCTAGGGCAGTGAGTTGCTCACATGCTGTGAGCTGTTCATTATCACTGAAAGTTCTAAAAGGTTCACCATCACTGATCTAGGGAATGAAGAGACTTTAATTATTGCTTTGTTTAGCATACTTTTTGGTGATGGGAGTATTGGGAATTGAACCCTAAGCTTCATCTCTTTGGGGACTTCACACTAAACTACATCTCAATCCTGTTTTATTTTAAGGTCTCACTAAATCACTAAATTTCCCAGGCAAGGCTTGAACTTGCAGTTCTCCTGCCTCAGCCTTCCAGTGTGCTGGGATTATAAGTGTGCCACCATGCCTCACTTTTTGGTGTACTTTAAAAATAGGATCTGGTTATTGGTCTGCTTGAATTTAGTGCACATAATTTTAGGGAACAAAAACAAACACAGATCACTGGTTTTTATTTGTACAGAACTTTTTACTTGTTCTCATAAAGTATTAATGGTTGGAACTTCTACTATTATAACAACTATGGAAATCAGTATGGAAGTTCTTCAAAAAACTAAAACCAGAAATTCCATTCTACGCAGCTATTCTCCTTCTTAGGTATCTTCCCAAAAGAGTTAAAGACATCATAGTACAGTGCTACATGCGTACTCATTTTTATAGGAACACAATTCATAGGAGCTAAATTTTGGAAGCAGGCTGTATGTCCATCAACAGATGAGTGGATAAAGAAAATGTGGTATGTAAATGGAGTATTACTCTGCCATAAAGAAAACAAAATGAGCCATTAGTAGGAAATGTATGCACCTTAGGACCATAAAGTAAGTGAAATAAATGAGACACACAAGTTTAAATATTATATTTCTCTTACATGATAAACCCAAAATATAAATTAAAGAGCTTAATGAAAGACAGATAATAAGAAATATGAAGATTTAAAAACAAAAGTAAAAAAAAAAAAAGAAATAGAAAGATCTTTTCAAATGGGAAGGGGACCAAGAAATGGAGGGAGGAGGAAGAAAGGGGAGGGGAAGGAAAACAGAATTAAAGTGTGTTCTGTCCATGGGCCAACTCCCCATGAGGAAGTAATGATTATATACTACAAAAATGTACCAATAAAACAATAAAAATAGGAGGAAAGTGAAAAAAAAAAATAGTTGGGCCTTTGACTAGGGAGAAGTAAGCCTCCCAGCAATTTCAGCTTTTAGGAAAATGGGTTCCCTAGGGTGCTGGAGGCGAGTTGTCTGTGGTGAATGGCTTCATTATCCCCAGCCTGCTGATGCCAGGTGTGGCTCAGGGACCCTAGTGCCTGGCTGTGGTCACATTCCTTGCATGAAGGCACATAGCTTGTGGGTACCAAGCACTGGAATGGTGCTGCAAGCACTCAGTATGCCAGTGCATATCTGGCATGTCACTTTCTTGGGCTAGTGTCAACAACTGTGAATCTCCATTAGGGATTTGGTGCCATGAAAAACCACACTAAGGTGTGTTGCATTTGTAGTGTCTGCACATGTGTGCGTATGCATGTGTGTGAGTTTAGGGTCTCTTCCTGATGATTTGCAACTCACCAACGACATCTGTTTTCCTCCAGATTCTCCATAGCAGTAACCTTCCATAAGGATAAAATGAGGCTGGGTTGTATGTAGTTCAGTGGTAGAGCGCTTGCCTAGTATGTGTAAGATATTGCGTCTCATCCCCAGCACTGGACATAGGGAGGAAGATAAAGGAAGAATTTAGGAAATAATAAAAACTCTCTAGGTAGAAATGTTTCTAACATTAGTTATGATAAGATTTTGATTAAATTGTTTGTTTTTGTAGCTATAAATTATTATTAATACTTAATGGATGTTTTCCTCATATTTATTTTGCAGTGGCTATAAAATGCAGTGAAAACAAACCTAATCCTCAGGAAGCTGTGCAGATGCTTTCTTCAGTTCGACTCAATTTACGGGGTTTATTATCTAAGGCAAAGGTGAGAGCAACATATGAATTAAATAAAATTATAAGAACAGGTTTTTAGTTCCCACTCACTGTTCTTGAATCTTCTTTTTTCATCAGGGATAATTTTAGGCCCACGTTGTATTTTATATAACATCCTTCATGTGGTTGGTTGTGCTGATAAGGGTGTTATTGCTCCTATGGTTAAATTATCCTAAACATGAGTAATTTTGGAGCCTTGGCACTTAATGTTTTAAACAGTGCTCTTCTATTTATTACTGTTTTTCCCAGTGTGTGACAAATATGCCACCATTTTCACTTGAGAAAACTTTTGATTTTAAAACATATTTATTTCAGTACATATTAGAAAAAGTGTAATCAGCCCGTCAAACTTACAATTTCATGAACACTGTTGCTCATCAACATTAATAATATAGTGTTATATTAATAATAATAATATAGTAAATAACAATATAATATAATAACAATAATAATATAGTAAAAAATGATTAAGATACGAATATTAAGTAGGTGACATGAATTTGGCAAAAATGCTCAGGTTGACTCAGGTTTGACAGCTGAAATCTACCAGGTGCTCACAATAATGTCCTGTGGACTGGTGCTAGGTGGAGGCATGATAATCACCCTGGGAGCATCTCTGAAGACTGGATTCTTGGCCTTTGTTGTAATGAATGTGGCTGCATATCTTGAGTGTAATTTAGGAAATCTGTTAAACTCATGCAGTTGGATTTGGATTATACTTCTGGAAGAAAAATTTGAAGGCTGTAACTTATAGCACAATTTAATACTTTCTTTTTACTTTCACCATTTAGTCGGGTTGCAAATTAATTTTGAGTCACTTTTGAGAAAAAGTCAGAACACAAGCCACTTCTGGACACCTTTTTATTCTATAAAAAGTTGCCAGAATATGTCTTTTTTGTTAATTGTTTGATCTTTACAGATTAAGGTATCATTTTTCCTCTCTAGATAATTAACTCTCCTTTCCATTCCTATTTACCTGGACTATATTTACTCCCAACTTGATAACACAATTTTAGAATTACATGTATCAGAAGTGTGCAAGAACTTTTTTTTGTTTGTTTTTTGCTTTTTGAGATAGGGTCTCACTGTGCACTTCAAACTGGTCTTGAACTCACTTTGTGACCCAAGTTGGCCTTGACCTCTTAGCGGTTTTCTTGCTTCAGCCTCCCAAGTGCTGGGATGACAAGCATGCACACCATGCCTGGTGAGAACTATTTTCTAGAAAGTGAAATCAGGAAGCTTTTTCTGTGTCTTTCCTTTTCAGATTGGGAGCTATGTTTCCTGCTTTTGATTCAGTTACAAGGCCACCCACAGTTGTTTATCTCTGCAGATATAGTTCTCCAATTCCCTTAAATGTCTGCAAAGATTTTATTCTAAATTATTATTTTCATGCAAGTGTGCATTTGTTTTATTTAAATAATATTCTCTATATCAATATTGCACTCTTTTTCTTTAATAGATTCTGAAATACTAAAAATGATGGATGTCATCAGAACATCACATATTTAGATTTTGTCCTCATTAAATTCTAACTGGGTCATCCCCCCCCCCCCAAATGGCGTGGGGTGGGGAAATTGCCTCCTAATGCAAAGCACCTTTTTGCAAATATTTTGGAAACTCTGGTTTTATAGTAGATCATATACCTTTTATGTATTTTGAATTAAATTTGCTAAACTGAATTAGATTTCAAAAACCTACTTTTAAAGAATAGTTTTAAAAAAGAAAATGAATTGAAATAACTGTGTTAAATAGCTTGCAGTAGGCTTGGTTTGCACGAAACTCTGGTGTTTTCTTTCTGGGCCAGGAACTTTATGGAAATAAACTTGTAGAACTAGTTTTTCCTGTTAAAGGAATGCTTTATTAACAAGCACACATAAACCTTAAAACTCTAAGAAATATAAATAGACAAGCAATCCAGTCTGTGCTTTCCCAGGGCAGAGAGATTCCTCTGCCCTTAGTTAGCACCCTTTCATTGTCTGGGTTTGGTGCCACGACTAGGAATGAGGGCTGTTGGGTGGAGACCAGGGAGCCTAGAGACAAAAACCCTGGACAGAGAGAGTGCGCGAAAGAGCGGGTTTTACTCCTTACACTCAGTGAATATTCATTCTGTCTAAGCCTCAGTTTCTTTCTGCTTCCTCTTTACTTCATAAGGAAGTGATGCAGATTCACTAGATTTTGCAAGCACTGTCCATATTAGTTTAAAAATATACTATATGAGTTCAGGTTATTTTCCTAAAAGGTATTTTCTCTACTGATCACATTGCAATGGGTTTCATATCATTCTGTTATGAAATGTTATGCATATCATCTAGTGAAGTCTGAGGCAGAAGACATATAGAAAGCTACATAAATTATGTTTCTGACTAAAACAGACACACAAAATATGGTCATAAAATCTTGAAGCCAATTTTCTTGGGTACCTATATTGGCTCAGAAAGCAGTTCCTAGAAAGGCTTTCCAAAATGGTTTCAGGTATGGTTAGTATTATTGATGTATAATAATACATATATTTTTATTTTATTTTGTTAAGGTTTTCACTTTTCCCAAATTTTGATAATCTTTGTAGTTGCTGGAGCTTATATGAAAATTAATTTTCAAATAAGGAAGAAAAAGTATGATTTATATGAATTAAAATATAAAAATATTTGTTTTGTTTGTAAACACAATAGAGTTTTGTTTGAATGAATGATGTCTGTTCATCCAAAATCCATTGTATAACATTGAAATGAATAACCCAATATTTAAGGCAACTGCTTTGCAGAACAGAGCTAATTTCAATTTATAAGTTCAGACATGTTTTGATTCATTTAGCTTATACATTTCTATGAGGTGAGCAAACAAATACTATTATTAGTACTATTATATTATTATGAAAAGGGCATTTTAATTCTGTGCTCTTTCATTTTAAAGGAACTTTCATTATTTTGATGATTATCCTTTGTTTTCATTGTTACAGCAACATTTTACAGATGTGACAAGTGGGGAAATTTCCAGTGAGTTAGCAGATGACATAGCAACTATGGATGCCTTGGTAACAGAACTTCAAGACCTAAGCAACCAGTTTCGAAATCATTATTGACCATGCTAGGAATGGTTTCTGGAAAAAGTAGTTTCACCTTCTGGAATTTCTCTTATACCTGTATATGTGAAACACAAGATACTGATTTTTTAAAATAAATTTGTTTCATGGATAACATTCTTGTTTTTGTGAGATTCTCAAACGTTTGCACTTTCTGAAGAACATTAAATAAAAAGGTCCATATTTCTTTAAGCCTAGTTATGGTTAGATTCAAAATTTATATTATTCTTGAGGTATTTCAGCACAAAGAACAAAGTATGAGTTTTCTTTTTAGCGTAGGGTTTATTCTCTCTCAGCCTAACATAAATTGGATCATTCTTTGGAAAAACTTAGTCTTAACAGGCAAAAAAAATCATGTATTACATGTTGGTAGAATCATTAGATTGGTTGTTTTATTGTCCAAGAATGATAAAAGAATGGATTTGGAGATGGAAACATTTACACTTATTGAAATTTTGTGTTTGTGTCAGAAAGATACAAACTTGGCTAAATTGGAAGTATGACTATGATTTAACTTCTAAATCAAGAAAATACAAGAAAAAATATGACATAACCCAAATTATGACTCAACTGGTAGCCACTAGTAACCAGTCTGCTACCTCCTCGTGGCATAATACTGCCAGCCCTAAAGTTGTTGTTTAATAAGGTTATTATGGATAAATGCAGCTATAAATGGTGCCATATTACAAAAATGCCAAAGCAAAATGCTTTCTTAGTAATGTCTATGGAAACAAATAATTGGAGTCGGCAGCTGAGCTCAATAATCTTGGTATAAAAGTCATAGTGAAGAATTCAGTTACTGGCTTGGGCTGCTAAATTTTGGGTCCCATGTATAAATCACTTGACCCTTGTTTTTTTCCATGTAAATAATTCTGACTTGTAGCATCTTTGTGAGTTTCAACTGCATTTGGAAATTTAACATTTCATAATCCATAAATATAAAGCACTCTGAACATTTGAAAGATCTTCTAAAAATTCTTTCTTTAATAAATTTTGCTTGTGAATGTTTTCCAGGGCTGTATGCTCTCACCCCTTAACCATTTGCTTGTCTTTTCTATTACCATACTAAATTTAAGAAATGTTTATCTATGTCTGCAAACAGTTTCTCCTATAAAAAGATAGTACTTGTGATAAAGTCCAATAAAATGAGACAGTAGCAGTTGTTAACATTTAGGGTCTGTTTAAATCTTTTATGGAATCCATTGAGGAAAAGGTATGTGAATGCGTGATGGGCAAATGTATGGATAGATGATTGCATGGATGAATGTGAGAAACTTTTGTCTATTTGTTTTTTGAGACAAGGTCTTATTATGTAGACTATGCTGAACTTGATTCCCCTGCCTCCTCCTCCTGAGTGCTAGGATTACAGGCATGCATTACCATGCCCAGCCCTGGAAAAAGTATTAAAATGAACTTTATCAGTACCAAGCTGAGTAGAGAGTGGGTAGAAAGAAGCTAGTGAGCAAATAGAAGGATTTCAGCAATCAAGTGAAAGACAAATGTAGCTTCAAAGTTTTGAGAATTCTGGGAAGATGGTAGAGCAAGCAGCAGAGAACGAGCTTCTTGAAGAGCTGGATTCCAGACTGGCATATAGCAACGTGAGGAAGAGGAGGGAAGTGGGTCCCCATGACCCGGGCAGGATCCAAAGTGAGAAGCCAAACAAAGAACGAAGAAACTTAAGAAGGTGGCAGGCAGCACTTTCTCCCTTAGCCCAGACTTATTGCATGGGAGGGGCAACTTGAACCCACAGACCCACAGGCTGTGGGTTCACCCAGAGGCTTCCATGGAAAAACACACCAGTGGAATGGAGGAGTGGACAGAGCAGACTACAGTGGCTGGTGAGGTATTCAGGTTCAGATGTCCACCAGGAGAAGGCAATTGGCAGGTAGCCATCTTCAAGGGGCCCAACTAAGCTCTCAACTCAGAACAGCTGCTGGCCAGCCCCACCTAGTCGCCCCCAGTGTCAGTTTGAAGCTGTTGAGTTCAAGTTGACCAGAGTTCAGGAGGCCACATTCAAATCAGCATGAGGTGCATGTACTGTTGGAAGCTGAAAAAGTCCAGTTCCAGCATCACAGCTGGAAACTTCAGTGGAACTAAGGTGCAGGTTTGCTGGAATTAACCGTTACTCCATCACAAATCTGTGGCTGGCTTATGGGATTAATCAACTCAGACTTGGACTCTGCCTATATTGTGTATTGCAACAGCAAAAACATGCCTTGAAGTAGATATTTTCTTTCCCTTTTTTCCCCCCTAATTCTTGTTTTTTGTGAGTATGAACACAGTTTCTAGTTCTTTTGTTGTTTGGTTTTGTTATTTTTATTTCTTACTTTTCTCTTTCCCTCCTATCTTCACTGGTGTCCCAAAGTTTGCCTGGTCGTCCTTTGTCCTCCTTGGTTCTGATCTCTTCCTCTTCTGTTTCTCTATTCCTCCTCCAACCCTTTTAAATTTTTTCCTCTGAAGGTAAAATTGCCACTTTGAGAGTTTGATTACTACATATAACCTTTTAGTTCATTTCAGATTTTATTATATAAACACAAATCTAGTTCATGTGGTTAAAGGTGGCAAATTAATAGTTTGTCATTTTCTAGATTGCATTTGATGCTGTTGTTATTGCTAATTATACTACTCTAGCCAAGGTGATATAATTGTTCTAATTAGTTGTTCTTCCTGCTATACCTAGACTGAGATTGCCTAAGAGTCATAAAAAATATAGGCCAGTGCCAAAGAACCAGTGGTTGGGCCAAGTAGGCAGCAACTTCTCATCCCCAACAAATTGATGAGGTAGTGTCTTGCAGCAGACTCAAAATGCAAAAGCAAAATGTAGATACACCTGAAAGACACCTTTGTGTAGACATTTCTTAAGGGTTCTAAATACTAGCAATAAAGCTACTTGCCATAAGCAATTTACAAGCACCAGGAATTAAACTAAGAAGAGAGAAAAGGAAGGGGACTTAAACAAAATGCAACCCCAGACTTCTAGTTCACCAAAGGCAAACCCAGAGGGCAACAAGGTAGAATAATCCAGAAGCCACCCACCTGGACTCTATGAAGTAATAACAGCAGAAGTTACAAAGCAGATGAGTGAGGCTCTAGAAAAAAATCAAATAATTCTCAAACAACCACAGAGATGGTGACATAACGAAAGACATGGTTAGTGACTCTAGAGAAGTATAGATAAATAAAAATAGAGAAGCTTCAGAAAATGATGGAAATCATGAATGCCCAACATAGGAAAGAAGTATAACCCATTACACAGATTCAAACAGATATCCAAGAGATTAAAAATTCTATCAAAAGTATACACAGCAGAATGAGCCTTTATAAGGACAGAATATCAGCTATAGAAGACAGGATTGTGAGTAGTGATTATGAGAAGAAATGTTTCTTAAAAAAAGCAAGAGACCATGAGAAATCAGTCCAGCAGCTGCTAGATGATGCACAGAAGAATAACATAAGATTGCTTGGAGTCAATAAAAGCGGGCAATAGCACAAACTATATATATATATATATATATATATATATATATATATATGTATGTATATGTATATATATATATATTTTAAACCTGTGCACAGAAGTAATGGTAGAAACTTACCAAGCAGGAAAAAAAAGAATGTGACATACAGATAAATGAGGCATAAAGAACTCTAATGAGTCATAATCAAACTTTTGTAAAATTTTAGTTCTTAGTTTGCTTTCAGTTGGGTTCACATTGAAAGTTATCAGTAATTATAGCAATAACAGACCAAAGTGTTTCCTCTTAGTTCTTTCAGTCTACTGTGATGGGTCAAAGTTTTCAGAAGGCTTTTTTTTTTTTTTTTGGAGTAGAGGTTATTGAACCCAAGACAAATCCTCGTCACTTTGTCATTGTTAAAATTGAGGCAATCTTGCTAAACCACTAAGTTTGCTAGGCTCAAACTTAAAATCCTTTTGCCTCAGCCTCCCACAATGCTGGAATTACCAGTTTGCACCACCACATTCAACTTCCTGGTACCCTCTTAACTGTGGGAGCTTCTCACAAAATACAACTGTCAATGTCTTCTTTTAAAGGACCTAGAGCTATTAGTTATATTTAACAATATTATATGACTTTAAAATTGAAGAAAATGTGTGTGGAGGAAAAGGAAGAAATACTATATATCAGGGGTTTTACAATCAAAACCTCAGCTCTACTATCTGTGAATGCTGCTGAGGTACTTGGCTTCCTCATCTCTAAAATGGGTGTGGTGATAGTGGTACCTCCCTGGGTTCTTCATTCTCTCACACTACTTTCTCCCAGCCTCAGAGTTAGTAATGTGTATCTGTTTAAACAGCTTTTTATAATTTATAGAAGGTTTTGGTGCTTTGCATCATTCTATTATGGCTGTTTGTATTTCCAAAAGGCTTACCTTTTAAAAGTTTCAGCTTTGGTTTTCTAGTATTAATACTTTTCAGCATTATTCCTTCACATTGTCAGCTAGAAAAAATAGGGTATATGTGATTCTTTAACTTTATTGTGTTCCCACAACGTGAGTAGTAATCATAACAATAGCTACAAATTATTGAGTTCTGGTTTTGTGTCAGGCATTGCACATGGCATTATGTTTTAACCTCAGAAGAGCCTTGCTGGCCAGGCATGGTGGCACATGCTTGTAATCCCAGCACTTGGGAGGCTGTGGCAGGAGAGTCACTGAGTTTGAGGCCAGTCTGGGCTACAAAGTGAGTTCAAGGCCAACCTGAACTGTATCTCTTTTTTTTTTAAATATATATATATATATATATATATATATATATATATATATATATATATATATTTAAATTTTATTTTAAAGGGGGTAAAATTAAACACAACAAAACAGAACAGAACGGGACTTAAGAAAGCATAAATTTCAAAGCTATACAACCAAGGATCTTCACTGTCTGTCATATTGTCTCTTGTTTTCTTCCAAATGGTTGTCCATATCTTTGCATATGGGGAGCTCATACTAAATACTATGGCCAATTTTTTCACAAGATATGTAGTTAACTGGCTCCCACTTGCTAAGGTGGAGGGACATGGGACAGGACGACATGAGATGTCTGATTCTCAGCCTGCCCACCGGCAGGATTACAGCTGCCCCCCAGAGAAGGGAGGAGTTCCTTGTTCTCCCGGCACCCCGAGTCAACCACATGGGGTGCAGGTCCCAACACACCAGGGTCTCTCTCCTTCAGGCTGCTGAAAGTTGGCCACACTCACAGCTGACCCCCAGAGAGGGAAGGAGCTCCTTGTTCTCCCAGTACCCCGAGTCAACCGCACGGTGCAGGTCCCGATGTGCCAGGGTCTCCTTCCTTCAGGCTGCCGAAAGTCTGCCACACTCTCAGCCGCCCTCCAGAGAGGGGAGGAGCTCCTCGTTCTCCTGGTACCCTGAGTCAACCGCATGGTGCAGGTCCCGAGGCATCAGGGTCTCTCCCCTGCAGGCCCCCCAAAGTCTGCCATACTCACCTGCTATTTCTTTCTGATGAATTGACCATTACATTTCCAAAGTTCTGAAATGGCCATCAGACCACAGAAAGAATTCTCTTTAGGCTCCTGTTTGAAACCTGAACTGTATCTCAAACTTGTGTCAAAAAGACAAGAAAGGGTTGGGGATTTAGCTCAGCAGCTCAAGTATTTGCCTGGCAAGTGCAAGGTTGTGAGTTTGATCCCCAGTAAACCCCCCCCCCCCAAAAAAAAAAACTTTTCTGGTTGGTTTTTTTGTATCAGTGGGAAAGTAATTGTCATAAGCTCCAGAAAGAGAAGTAGACAAAACTCAGCTGTTAAACCCTGCATTTTTTTCTACTTGCTTTGTTGAAGCTTCTAGTAGCTGGTATCGGCTTGATACCAGTTTTCTCTTTCTAACAGTGGGTTTCCTGGACAGTTTGCTTGTCATTAAGAAAAGTCTCCAAGATAAATTCTTTGAGGTCTGATTGATAATAGCCTGTGACTTACTATGATTATTACTTTGTTTAAAAAAAATACTCTTAACCAGCAAACAAACCCAGTCTGGGAACCAGTGCCATGCATGGACCACTGCCAGACCAGAAACAGCCAGACCCAAAGCTCTCCCCATGAGTGAGCGCCATTCGCAGACTGCGGAGAGAGAGAACAAAGCCACACCAGCAAGCAGTCTGGGAACCAGCGCCATGTGTGGGCTGTCACCAGAGTGGGAACAGCCAGACCCCAACCCCTTCCAGCATGCAGGCTGACAGACAAGAAGTACCAATGCTCCCCACCACCCCTGCACCACCACCATAAATGTCACTGGCTTATCCAGAGAAACACAGGCTGTGATGATAGCTATGGAGGTGAAATGCAGTTGGATGCCTGTGGTGCTTTGGTGTTGCAATCACATTGCAGGTCTAAGGCCAGTGGTCTGATCATAGGTTCAGAGGATAGTGGTACACAGTGTGGCATCTAGCGGGGAATCTCTTCTGAGGGTTGTAGCCATTGTTGATTCTCTGTAGTCTTGTTTTAAAGTTCTGTATTGTTTCCATTATTTTGTTGGGTTGGGTTTTATTCTCATGTTTTGTTTGATTATGTTAAATCTGATGGCAGGTGCAGCTATTTCAAAGATAGCAAGATATATTATGGCAGCAATTTTGGATTTACTATTGGCTTGTTTTGAAGTCCTTTATTACATTCATTGTTTTGTTTTATTGTTTCTATTCTATTCTGTTCTGTTTGATTCTTACTATGTCCAAAGTTATCTGCAGCTACTTTGAAGACATCAAAAGGCATTATGGTAACTATTGTTGACTTCACAAGGTTGTGAAGTCCTGTATCTCTTGCACTGGTTTGTTTTGATTGATTTTATTCTTTTTTAATCCTCTTTAAAATCAAATTTTAAAATATATTCTTAATGAGTTCCTTGTCTATCTTTTACTAAAGAGGTAGCATAGTAAATGGGTCTGTGAGTGCAAAGGAATGAAAATAAACTCCAATGGAATGAGAGATCCTTTCTTAACACCCAAATCCAAACCTCAGGAAGCTTAGAAAACAACTGCCAAGTTTGAGATGCAGAGCTGTGAGGTGGAGGGGTTGGAGCACAGAACTCAGAGCCCCAGAATGGACTAGGAGGCCCCGTTTAGGGATGGAGGGTGCAATGTTGTACAGTTAGAACCCCAAATATTGGAGGCACTAACTTCTTTAATTGTTCATTAAGACTGTTCTTTCTGTGTCCTGTGTGTAGTGCACCATTCATATGCAGAAGTAGGAAACAGAAATGGTAGCAAATCCATCTACTTTACAGGCTTAGTTTAAGTATTATGACACAAGCAGAGGCTAGCTGGGGCTATTTGTGACCATGTATCTAAGTTATGCTAAGTCTACTAGGTTAAAACTCTGAGTCTGATAAAAAGTGTTTCTTTCCCCCTCGATTCTGTTTTAGCATCTATATCAATCTGAATTGCTGTTTAGATAAAATAACTACTGGCCAAAAATTGGGAAATAAAATCTGGTAAGTAGATGCAACACACTTCCTTTTGGCTTGTTCCTTTAACAGACTCTATAGTGAAATGGCAAAGAACCTTTATTTAAATGGTAGATGCCATGCTGTGGAAATGCAGGTGGATTTTTCACAACACGCAGAAGTGCTTATAAATAGATAGGTTTCAATCAACAAGTAGCTTATTCAGGCATTGCTCAAATATAGTAGCTGCATTCATTAGTCAGACATTTCCACTAATCCCAAGAATATACTAATAAAAGAGTAATTGCTTCTGGACTTAAAGGTGGTGTTGGTTTGCTTTTAACTCTTAGAGGCCTTTACCGTCCAAAGCCTAATAATCATTGTAGCTGAATTTGGTTTTCACCAAATGAACTTAAAAGCTGAGATTATCTTAAAATGTATTCTTTTCTTATTTTTTCAGATTGCAGTGGTTTAGTAAACAAAGAGGTGGTTTTTTTCTCGCGATATGTAGTTTGCAGCAAAGCCAATTTAAAAAACAATCATTTGTGTATTTGTGTGTGTTCTCATTAATTCATCATCAAGCTCTTTTGCCCTTAGAAAGTTTCTGCTTAACCAGACTCTTGTTTTTTTCTTTGACCTTAGGACAAACAAGAAGTTAATGGTCCCTTTTGAGAATATTTGCAAGCTCTTATTGTAGGAGTTTGACTTTGTATTTAGACATTTCCCTCCTTGGGCTTGCCTTTGTTCAATAAACTCTATCCTGCTGTTATTCAGAGCTAGCTGTAATTAGCTTGCTTAGTACAACACCAAAAAATTTTCCCTTGCCAGTGATGTCAGATCTGCCTTCCTTTTTATTATTCTGACATTTTATAAACTGCAGTGACCTGTGAGTCAACTTAACCATCTCTTGGCCCTGCGCCAACATTGTGATCTATGAAAAGGGACTCCTGCCAAAGGCTACAGGGTGGAAAACTGGTATTATTAAAGTGGTCTTCTGAACAGTAAGTATCAGCCATTTTTTTAATCTTTTGTGATATTGTTGCCAAAAAGAGATGGGGCAGGGGGCACATCATGTTAATGTAGTTGGGGGACTAACCCATGCATTACTAACTTTTTCCAGATCAAAGGCTCAAGTGAACGTTAGTATCGGTAGTTTTCTGGAATTGTTATACAATGCTGCTCACACAGAGCCGTGCTTCTTGCAGACATTATTATTATTATGGGACTGAAGCCTCAACCTCTCTGAGCCTTAGGTTCCTTACCTGTTGCTTTTGAGTGATTTATATCATGCAGTTGTTATAATAAGATCAATTGAGAAGATGCATGTAAAGTGTGTTGAAAATAAAATTTTAATAGATATGTAATGCAAGAGTATCTTAGAAACTATTGAATGATAAATATTGCCACAATCTTTCTATTTCCTACTGGGCAGGATTATGCCCCTGAGGTGCTGGGCCATGACACCAAACTTGTGATTCTCAGCATTTTCATTCTATAGCAACCTCTCCCCCCATTTTGGGGCTGCAAAAGGGTAAAGGAAAGAATATGGTAGATTTTTATGAAGTGAAGGAGAAAGAGAACCAAGTTCCTATCATCAGGATTTTGGAAAAAATAAAAGAAATGATGGTAGGGAAAGAGAGAGAGAGAGAAAGAGAGGGAGGGAGGGAGAGAGAGAAAGAAAAAGAAAAGAAAAGAAAAGAAAAGAAAGAAAGAAAGAAAGAAAGAAAGAAAGAAAGAAAGAAAGAAAGAAAGAAAAGATGAGCTGGAGAATTAATGGAGAATGAACTCAAAGTATTAGAAGACTTTAGCTAAGGTCCCAGCTTCACCATTTCCTAGGTGTGGCCACGTCTGAACCTCTGAGGCACAGCCTCCTCAGCTGTAAAATGGAAATACCCACCCTTGCAAACCAGACAGAATTTATCAGATGATGTATGTGAAGTATTTTATGAACAACCGTGCACAATTAGTTCTTGTTATGATCTAAAGAAAGGAGCATTGTGGAAGTCTCTAAGTTCCCAGGGGCTAGCGGAATCCCTGAATGGGGACACCCAGCAATTCAGCTCCAGTTTCTGTAATCTTCGTGGGGGTCATAACCCTGTAGTTTGAGAAACAATGCTGTAGAATGTCTTTCAGTCTTCTGTGTGCCCTTCATCACTGCTTACTAAAACCACTTTGGCCCCCTAGATTGTCTGGTGCCAGAGCTGATAAAAGCTGTCTTGGTGTTTTTATGCTGGTCTGGCCAGAAGACCTGCTTATGCTTCAACAATTCTTTCTGATATATGCACAAGAAGGTAACAGTAGTGGACCTGAGGTGTGCGTCACATACTGACTTGATTCCTCAGACCATTATCAGTAGGACGTGGGATTATTTTTTTTAGGTAAGTGTGCTCTGATTAATGTTCACTTTTCCCTTTTTAAATAAATTATACAAGTGTTCCATGTTTGTCTTCAAAAATTTGGCAAAATACAAATAAGAAGAAAGGAATTTAAATTATTCAAAATCCTACCCCTGCAGAAGGTAATCCTGTCAACATTTTTCTTTATCTCTGTCCAGTCTGTATTTTAGATAAATACACAGATGGTCCCTGGTTTACGATTTTTGTACTTCACAGTGGTGCAGAAGTGGTGTGCGATCGGTAGAATTTTGAACTTTTCCTGGCTAGCAATGTATCGTATGATATTCAGGGAGTCCTAGTCAGCCGTGAGATCACATGGTAAACAGCATGGATGCTACAGTGTGTTGTGTTGCTAAGCTTTGATGTTTGGTAGGTTAAGTGTATTAATTGCATTTTCAATTTGATATTTCCAACTTACAGTAGGTTTATCAGTCTATAATCCCAGTGTAGACTGAGGACCATCTGTGCACATATCAGAAAGATTAGCATAGCTAAGATTTTCAATGAAGTACATAAAAGCCGAATTTCCTCTGATACCGTAAGTGGAGGAGATGAGGTCCAGGGTATTATAGAAACCCACATACCATATATCTGAATATTTTAAAGTTATAAGTCAAGCAAGAAATTGTTAAAACTTGTTTTAGGCTTTGATCTTGGCAAGTATTTCTTTATAATGACTTAGAGGGGCATATTTTGATTTATAATTCTCAAAAGATCAGAATTGCACATCAAAAGAGAGTGTACAGGGAGTCAGTTCTCCCTCAACTTCATCCTGCTCTGCAGGGCCTGCGTACACCAAGGGTCTCAGAGCTGTGCGCACTGCCAGCACGCAGCGCCTCATGTCTACCCTCCCCAGAGGGCACTGCACCCTCAGGAACATGCCCCCAGAGGAAGAAGAACACACATCTCCCAGATAGGGGCTTTGGAGTTTCGGGCAGGGAACTCTTGGGGTCTCAGGTACCTGAGCATGGTCTAGAAGACGGGAGATAGTACTGGCTCTAGGTGGACATGTCCCTTTGGTCCTGTGATCAAAAGATGTCTGGAGAAGGGACAGAATGGAACTTGCTGGTGGGAAAGGTTCAGGACATAGGCATATCTTGTCTTAGGGTGGTAGTGATGGGAAAATGATGGCAGAAACAGGAGTTCTTGGGGGAAATACTCATTCCTCATTCCTTAATATTTAAGAGGGAGAAATGTTTTATCCCATGTACTAGGACAGATAAGAATAAGAGGAACAGTTCACTTCTTTCCACTTTGCTGCATGTGTTTCAAGAGAGGAGACATGAGCCAAACTAACTCTCTCTTTTCATTCCGTTCTTCCTCCCTCACTGCCCCCCCCCAAACTCCTCTGCTTTGATCCTATTAATATTTAGCTGGGTAATTCTTTATCATAAAAGTCTGCTGTTTGCCAGCGTCTCTGGCTTCTACCCACTAGATGTCAGTAGCACGTTTCTACCACTTGTGACAACCAAAAATGTTTCCCCACGTGTCGCCAAGTGCCTTCTGGCGGACAAAACCATTCTCTTTTGAGAAATACTGGGTTAAGCAGCAGATTAAACAGAGCTGCAGAGGGAATTAGTGAATGGAAGTATGGTTCTGATTACGTATCAGAAGGAAAGAAGAAAAGAGAACATACAGAGAATAGATTTCCTAGATAGGTCTACTCAGAATTCTAGGAGTATATTAAAGAGCATAGTGAAGAGATATTTGAAGAACTAAATAAATTCTTTTTAAATTCTTCAGTTTTGATAAAAATTATTCTCAAATTCAGAAGCTATTTTAAAATCACCTCTCAGTTTACACATACACTTAACCTGCAGATACTTTAAAAGAAAACAATGATATATTCATTTATACTAGCATAAAATTTAAATACTTGGGAATGAATCTTCTTAAAAATTGGTAAAGACAGATATTTCAACAGAAATTGAAAATATTTGCAGAGAAATTAGAGAGCTAAATACTATGCTCATGATTTGGAAAACTCACTATAGTAAAAATGTTTCTCTCCAGATGGATCTATTAATTCAATAGTTTTAATTAAAATTCCAGTAGTTAATAATCATTTTATGATTATAAAATGTGTATGGGTTGAGAAGAGCTAAAACAATCTTGAAGAACAAAGTTACGACTTGCATCTACCAGATTTCAAGACTTGTTACACAATAATATTATGGCCATGTGATACTGGTAAGAGGACAAATAGACAAATGGAACAGACTGTAGGATCCACAAACATGTATATATAGACACTTGATTTAGTATAAGGGTACAGCCAAACAGGGGAAAAAGGATAATCTTTTTTAATATAAGGAACCATATCATTTAGATGTCCTTGTTAGAAAAAAAGTGTTGTCAACCTAAATGTGAAACAGACAAGTGTTAAGATAAATTGGAAAATATCTTCATAACATTAGAGGAGATAAAGATTCCTTGAGCACAAAACTGACCTGATAGAAAAAAAATGCTTAAATATTGGACTGAATTAAAGTTAGAAGCTTCTGTTTATTATAAAACATGCCAAAGAGATTGAGAAGCCAAACTAAAAAGACAGAAGATATTTTCAATACACATAACCTAAAAAGGATGTGTATTCAAAATATTTGTAAAATAAAAACTATAACTCAATAGGAAAACAGCCAAACTAAAATAAACAGAGCATTTTGTAAAAGAGGTTAGCCAAATAAAAATGTAAAAATGTGCTCAGACTCAGTCATCAGATAGATCCAATTTAAAATCATGAAGTAAGATAATATACTCAAAGAATGACTAAGTTTTTTTAAAAAAACTACAATGTATGTATGTGTATCACTGCAGTTCAGTGTGAGATTTCTATACATACCCTCAGTATGCACTGACTACAACTGCCCTTTTCCACTTTCTCCTTCTACCCTTTCCAATCCCTAACATACACTATTCTACTTTGAATAACATTTTTTAAAGCTTTCCTCTGAGAGAATATGCAGTGCTTGTATTACTGTGTCTGCCTTACAATAATACTTTGGTGAACAATTCAGTTGGCAAACAGAAGTGTTGGGTAAAATTTTCTTCTGTTTGTGAACTCTACATCAAGTGACAACACAACCATGGCCCTCATTCCCCAATATGGTGGGACAAAGTAAGTTTGTGCACCAAGGTACCACTGTATTTCACCTAAATAATGTCCTGTAGTTCCATCCACTTTGCTGCAAATGATAGGGTTTCATTCCTGTTTGTGGCCAAATAGTATATATCACATTTTCTTTACTCATTCATCCGCCGATGGGAGCCCAACCAGATGCCATCTTAGCTGTTGTGAATAGTACTTCAATAAACATGGATTTGTAGGTCAGTATCTCTTTGATATGGATTTCATTTTCTTAGGATATATATCCAGAAGTAGGATACTGGGTAATATGGTCTATTTTTTAAATTTTTTTGAGGAACTCTCATACTGTTCCCCAAAATGTCTTTACTAAATTACATTCCCATCAACAGTGTCTGAGTTCCCTTTTCTCCCCATCTGCACCAGCAGTTGTTATTTTTTGTTTTTGTTTTTGGTAATAGCTATGGCTAATGTTAAAATGGCCGTGTGTATGTTCGGATGTAGAGTAACCAGACTCTTAAACATTACTCAAGGGGATATAACCTGATACAAACTTTCTGGAAATCAGTAACTTTCAAGATGCAACTCAACTCAATTTTACGCCTCGGTACACAAGCACAAATGAACACATGTGCACCCAAACTCTCTTACAAGGCTGTTTACAACAACATTATCCCTCATAGCCCCCAAATAGAGACAACCCCAGTGTCCACCACAGTAGAGTGGACACGTAAATGGTGGGGTAGCCATGCAATGGAATAGTCTGTGATGATGATAATAAACTTTCTATGGCTGCCCCACCTTAACATTAGTGGATCTTCTAAACATGTTGACCAAAGGAAGCTGGAGATGAAAAAATGTACAAGGTTTGTTTTTATGTACATAAAAATTCAAAATGCACATGAAATTAACTGTCATTGAGGAATGTGTGCATGTTGATAAAACTATAAAGGAAAGCAAGAAAATATTATCACAGAAGGCAGGATAGTGGTTATTCTTGTGGGTACAAGTGGATGATGGTACAGAGGTGTGCAAAATGATTTTAGGGAGTGGCAAAGTACCCATTGTTAACCTGTTTAATTTTATTAAGATGGTTAATATCTCCTATCTGCCATGGCTCATTGAATTTAACATCTTTGTGCTTTTTCCCAAACGTGGTATATTTGTAGTAGAAAACTCTAAAATATTTGGAACAGTGCAGTCACTCTTAATGTAAATGCCAGCCCTCTCTCACCTCTGAATTTTTGTAGTTTTCCATCCTCTTTGTCCTTTACTTGTTTTTGAGGCGACCTGATCCTCCTCCTCAAGTAATTTTCCTTGCAAGTTATAAAACTGGCTTTTGAGAAAGTTTGCTGCTTTTTGAGGTAAAATCTGACACACAAATCCAAACCATACCCCATGTAACTTTAACTTCCCAGCTATCCCCATTACCAAACACTCCCTAAACAAAAGATAACAACATATAACAACTCTGAGGCGCTTTTACTCTAAGGCACATATGTGGATTATTTGGCATTATACTCCACATTCTTCATTTCTTTACCACAAGTTAAGGTCCTATACCTCCCATTTTGCAGATGAACAGAGGAGTACTACCTAAGGGGCTTGGGCCAGCCATGAATCATTGAGTGAGGTCATCTTGATGCCCAAAGCCAGCTCCTCACATTTTTCCTGGAAAGCATGGTTTTTGATATGTTTACTATACTGTGGCATTTCCTCCAGGCTCTATTGTCTGATGGGAAAAGTCCCTGTTAATATCTGAAGGCCAAACGGAACAGCAAGGCTTTGAGACCCTCCACTTCACAGTTCCAGGTGGGTGGTAATTTCTCTAAATTGTAATAGAAGTACTGGTAGTCATATCTTAGCAGAATCCAATCAGCAGTTAAAGGGAAAGCATTTATGTGTGCTAGATGATTTTTGAACAAATAAAAGTGAAATCTCACCCGTGACTTCATAGAGAATGATAAATCAAAACCCAGCACACTACAAAAAAGGTAACCTGCAGGGTTGAAGTTTTTCTGGAAGAATTCCAAAAATGTGTGTTTCAAGGGAATGTCTCAGGGCAACCCTAAATAAACTGGGGACTTACAGATCAAAGACACTGTATTTTATGAGCTGTCTCCTGACTTGGCAATCCTACTGTCCTTCTCTAACTATTGCGCCCATCCAGTTAGACCCTCCCGCCTGTCTACTTTCTTCCTTGAAGAATTACAAATCAGCCCTGACAACATTTGGTTTCTCATCTTCAGGAATGTAGCTGGCACATTCTTTATATGAAAGAGGCAGTCCCAGGAAGAGGTATGAACCAGACAGAATGAAGAGTATCCTATTTCATCTGCACAGAACAAAAGAGGGTCTTTCCTTTACCAGAGTCTGTGCATGTCTGAGAATGTGAATGAAAGCAGACAGGCTGAGCTTAGTCCCGAGCACAGATATGCAGCTGGCAGGAGAGAGGGGTTCACTGGAGTAAAGGGATGGCGGTCATTTTCCTTCCTCTGTGATTGCTCTTGTAACAGAGCCCCATCTGGCTAAGGGGGCAGTGTTGGATACAGGGTTATTTATTCTTAACTATACCATTCCTCCAAATAAACTGCTTCCCTGCACTGATCCCAAGTTCTGTAGGTTCATCTGGGGCATATACATTATGAGTCTCTCTGTCCTGAGAACCCTGTGAAGTGTAGACACAGCGGGTAGCCTCTAAGATGGTGCTCAGTGAACCCTGCCTCATGTATTCATAGAACTATGAAATCTCCTTCTGCGAATACCCTGTTTCCACAGTAAAATATTGGCAGCGTTAAACAGATGTTATTTCCTTGGTGAAGTGATACAAGCTCGTGACTTCTGTCTTACTGTCAGACTCTCCCTCTTCCTTTGCTAAAGCAAGACCCGTATTGGAGAAGCTCTGTGATCAGGAACTGAGGGTAGCCTTGAGCCAACGGCCTCCAAAGCACCTGAAGGAAGCAAGGAACTGGGAAAATCCCATGCTTCAACCCTCAAAAAACTGAATCTTCCCCACAAAAATTTCAGCTTGAGAGCAAACATTTCCCCAGTTAAGATGTGCTCTTACTGCTGAGATGAAGTACCCAGCACCCAAAGGTAATAGGGGAAGGTTTATTTAACTCACAGTTTGTGGAGGTTTCAGTCCATAACCAGCTGGATCCAAGGCAGGGTGGTGTGCACAGGGACAGGAGTTCATGACAGCAGAAGACAGCAAAGCAACAAGAGCCAAAGTACAGGGCTCTTTTCCTTCCTTATATTGTAATCAGGCTATGCCCCTTGGGGGGGTGTAACACTCATACCATTTTCACGCCTTCTTCTTCTTCTTCTTCTTCTTCTTCTTCTTCTTCTTCTTCTTCTTCTTCTTCTTCTTCTTCTTCTTCTTCTGTCTTTTGAGATAGGGTCTCACTATGCAGTTTAGGCTGACCTTGAGCTCACTTTGTAATACAGGCTGGTCTCAAACTTGCAATGATCCTCCTGCCTCAGCCTCCTGAATGCTGGGATTACAGGCATGCCTCACCACGCCAGGCAGTGCCCTCCTCTTGCACAGTCTGAGGATGCTTACAAAGTAAAGACCTTGGCCCCCTGTTGAATCACTTAAACTTCTGACCTTCTGAAATTGACTCAATGGAACAATATCCCAGAGAGGTAAGCACATCCTTTACAACTCAGTCAGGAGAGCTGTTCAGTTATTTAGTTAAACTTCTAGACTTCTCCAGTTGATACAATGTATCAACCATAGAAGTTGCTAAATTTATCTTAGCAATGTGTTATAAAGCAATAGATAACCAATACAATAGATTTCATCTGTTAACTTTCCCAGGACAATATATCCTTACTAGTCATTAGCAACTTATAAGCTATATTATCTTTGGATAGATATTGCGTATATTGTTTCCAAGATGGTAGGCTGATTAAGAAGTTGAACTCAATATGCTTTCATTGCATACTGTATTGCATTAAAATTAGTCATTTGAGTTACTTATAATAGCATTAAGTAGATTCAGTGGCCTAAAATATGACTAGTTCTAATGTCACTTTGCTGTACATTCATCATGTGATTCTAAATGAATTTTCCAAACTTTCTCCACATTATACCACAATCTTCTGGCCCCTCATACTTCAGCTACAGAAATGATGGTAGCCACACTCTCCATAGCTCAGCCTGACCTTTTCTACATCCATCTTCTCTTGTCCAGCCTATAAAAAAAATATGAAAGTTGTCAGAATAAAAATGGAATAATTTTCCTGAGAGCAGGCAATCCTAGAAGACTGGCAGAACCACAAGTTGGCACGAAGACCACCTTGACTCCCTGACATTGCATCTATGGGGAGTGTCTGAAGCCGAAGATCAATCACATGTGCAGACCTAGAGCAAGGCCAGTCCCAAGAACAAAGAGCACCCAGGGTGAGCATATGAACAAGCTGCTTCAGTCCAGAGAACGCCAAGGGCCTGAGGCAAGCCAAGCAAACAGGTTGCTAGGCCGAGGGCTGTCGTGTGACATCAACCTGCCAAACGTGTAACCAAGTGCATGGCAGTCATTGAGCAGTTCCTTTTCTCCCATCCTGAGAGAGGCCTCCTCCTGACCTCAGCTTTCTGTTTTCTGAATATTGACTTTATTTCTTCATCCTCCACCCTGAGAATTTTGAGAGCTCTGTTGGACGCTGCACTTGTCTGTCAGCTGGGCAGTGGGAGGTATCAGCTGAGACGCTCAGCCTAGAGAAGAAGAGGAGGTTATGGAGGGAGTTGACTCAAAGATGCAGAAGAGTTAGCCTGCGGGTAAAGGTGGAAAACAAAATTCGAAAAAGTTTTGTTACCAACTGCCAGCAACTCCATCTGCTAGGTCCTAGGGCTTCTGAGATGAGTGAGGTCCACTCCCTTCCTGCCAGGACTGTTGCTGAGGATGGCAGGGCAGAGGTCAAGTGAGGCCCACAGGAACTGAGTAATGGAGATGGAAAACCCAAGGATTGTGTGGCAGGTTCCAAGCACAGGTCATACTTTCAACCTTAATTTAAAATAATTTCTTCCTTCTTTTTTTTTAAAGAGCTACCATCACTCCACTGGAAATCTTAAACCTGGAGACCTAAAAATGTGAATTTAGGATTTTTTTGTGGTCACTGGTCACCCAATCCCTGCCATAAATATAACCCTCCTTGTCTCTCTTCTCTGCATTGAGTGCTCCAACACAAACATCAGCAGAAAGGAAAAGGAAAAGAGCTTGCTTTCAATGACTCTACTGCTAGAAGTCCTTTGGAAGGAATAGCAAGGGGATTATCTAAGCCTGGAATCTATGTGCTTGGCTGGAAGAACCCCAGATTCTGCAGTCAGGGTCCTGTGGTTGTTTCCTCACTGTAGCACCCTTTGGTGTGCTCTTGGCACTTTTGCTAAGGCTTTGAGTAGGTTTAGCTAATCTTTAAGATAGTGTAAGGAGGTATCATCTGGGTACAGAAGACTGCTTATGTGCTGGGCACTATCTAAACAAAGGCTGGGCTTCGTGGATGCCAATCCTCTGCTGCTGTTTCTTAAATTGGAGAAGCACCTTCATCTTGAGTATAACAACATTTAATTTCCAGCTCAGGCATTACAGTCATCAGGACCATTTATTGTCACTTTTAAAGTTGGATTTTTCTACTGCCTCTGAGTAGGCAATTCCCTTCTCCCTGTAAGTGTCATTGTGATAGTGATTGGGATAATTTGGTCATCATATTTGTGCATAAGGCAGATATTCTGAGAATTTTACCTCCTTGGAGTAGTTGATCTTGTTTTCTCTGAGTTACCTTGAAAAAGATGAGGGAATTGATATTTATATTGGCATCAGGATTGAGAGAACATAAAAATGAGTGGGACATACAGTCAATGATGGATGCAGATGTGCACATTTTTGGCTTGAAAATCAGTTTTCTTTTGCTATTATACATGGGCCAAGGAAGCCCCAGTACTCCAGGTCTTTCCTGGAATAATTAATTCACCTGAAATGCCTTCCTCTCCGCCCTTCCTGTGGTTCCTTCCAGTAACTTGTTTATTCAAAAAACCTTTGCGGAGGGCGGGCCTGCTGTAGACAGAGGCTGTGAGGGACAGGGCTGCCAGACAAAGACAACAGGGGCAATAGGAAACGGAGCAGGCACACGTGCCCCTGTGCCCTCCACTCCTTGTCTGAGTTGGATATGTGGGTCATAGGTGGCTCTTTGAAGTGCCTACAGGGAGGGGAAGAGGAAGAAAGGAGAAGGAGGAGCCCTGGGCTCAGGATCTGGAGGGAAGTGAGTAAGCCAAGGCCCCGTGGGATGCAGTGTGTGACAGAGGACTCAGGACAGAGGCAGTGTCACCAGCAGGACCCCAAGAGGTTCTGCAAAGAGGAGATGGAGGCCTCTGTGTCAACTCTTGGTACAAAAAAGCATTTCAGGAATCTGAGAGGAACTGGCAGATTTACTGAGCAGAATCAAAGAAGCACAAACTCAGGCGTGTGGATGCTAGAGGTGAGGAGCGTGATGGCCAGGGTTGAAGGCGTTTATGTGGTCTTGTGGTCCTCAAGATGGACGCCTAGATGGTGTATTCCTAGTGTCTGTCAGGTGTCCCACTGTGGGCAGAACAAAATGTAAACTAGCTGCATGTGTTTACAGTTCAGAGATTGGTACCCGGTTGATAGTGCTCTTTCCTTGAGTTTGTGGATCTATGATTTCAAAAGAAAACGTAGGCCCAATTTACAGACTTATTGTATCGATAGGATTCTTAGGAATTTTGGAGGAAGAAAGATAGGAGACCTGCATGCCTGTAATCCCAACACCTGGAAGACTGAGGCAGGAGGATTGGCATGAGTTTGAGAACAGCCTGGCTTACATAACTAGACCTTGTCTCAAAAAACTAGAAGAAAAGAAAGGAGAAACAAAAAGAAAGCTGAAAGAAAAACAGGCCTGGGAGTGAGCCAGACATTGTAACCTTGGATAACTTTGATTGTATCTTGAGGTTCAGTTCTCTTCAAGGTACAATTTTAACATTGCAATTTCCTTGACTTTTTCTACCAGTCTTTATTTCTTCTGACCTATGTCAGCAGGCCCAACATGGATAGTGGCCCTGGGTATGCTGGGGGGCGTGAAAGAAGCAGCCCAGGTTAGTGGGGCAGACCTGGAAGAGTGAAGAGAAGCCCAGTGTATGTGGCAGACATATCCTGCAGGTCTGACCCCTTTCTGGAGCACATCGGTTCAGGATAAGGAGGAGCTATGAATTCATTCAGGAAAGCATCATTTAGCTTGGGGCCTGTTGGTGGATAGGGGGTGAAGTCACAAATAGGCCCCATTATTGTGCCTATATAGTTTGCAGCCTGGTGCTGTACTTCCTAATCAGGGGTGTGCATTGCAATGACCCTCAGAGAGTTTTAAAAACATACTCTCGGGAGATTCTGATTCAGCAAAACAGGGTGGGGCTGCCATTTCCCGCTGGAGAACCCCTGGCTGGTGAAAATACAGTGAGCAGAGGGGAGGGAGGTCACCTCCGCTGCATTCAGGCACTGTGCAACGTGCTTTGTGTGGGAGGAGGTAAAGTCTAGAAGCGGCAGTGTGCTGGAGCCGGCTCAGACCAGCCCACAAGAGTTCATCATGTACATTCCTCTTCACTTGACACGCGGTGGCCTCACATCAGTGCTCGGAAATCAGCCAGGGTGGGAATATGTGCATCACAGCAATTGACAAATGCTAAAACTCAGCGTGCCGCCCTCCCACCCTGAGAGCCAGTTGTTAAACCCTTAGTAGAATGCCATTGTGGTGTCATTTGATCTTCATCATAAGCCCAGAGTTTATGCATGGAAGAAATATTTGACAGCTTTCAAATCACCGTCAATGTGTTAATTTATTCTCAAATATTTCGGGAGACTAGACAGAGCAGGGATCATTAAACTTATTTCAAAGGAGATTACACTGCCAGGAAGCGGCAGAGCCTCTGTGCTCTCCCTGCAACAGAAGCCACTGCCCTAGTAGTTGGATTTCTGGTTCTGAGCCAGTAACCTGGTCACAAGGGCAGGAGAGACTCGACCTGACCCCATTCTCAGATGCCTGATAACAGGAAGTTTTCCCCAACCCTGGGAGGCTTAGCTTAATGACTGACCTTCCTGCTCATCTTATTTTTGTACATTGAGTATTCTCAGGCTAAGTTCAGGGCCTAAATAGGCAGGCTCTCAGAGGCCTCCAATCCAGAGGGTTTATATTTTGAAGGGGGTATGATGTTGTGCCAGGGAAATGTGTCCTTGGCTGGCATGGAAAGAAGGGAATCAGAACTTTTAAAAACCCACCCTATTAAGGCCTTGGCCAAGGCCATGGGAATTTCCAAATATTTCACTTGTTCTAATTGAGGTAGCAATGAGTATACTTTGCTAGTATGAGGCTTAGAGATTTATGTCACCATGGAAAATCCCCAGTAGTGTGGGAGCTGGTACTAAAATGGTGAAAATAGCAACAAAACCCAACTAGCACTCACAAATACTGACTCCTGTGGAAACAGAGTCAGGAGGAAAAAGGGAAAAAGAAATTTCTAAGTCCCAGAGTGAAAAAAACTTACGGTTTTGTCAGGACCTGTTTGGTATCTATCGGGAAAAATAACTAAGTAAAAAGCTGGTTATGTCATGGAAAAATGACTGGGAAAGATCTTTTTGAGATAGAATTTTCCTTTGTGTCTGAGGTTTGGGAGGCTAACTGTTCCACTCACAAAAGCACACTGCCATGGTTCCACTGTATTCCCCAAAGTTTACGTGTTGGACATTTAATCCCCAGTGCAACTCTTTGAGAAGTGATTAAGTTGTAAAAGCTCTATTCTCATGAAAGGGTGAATGTCGTTATCACTGGACTGGGTTAGTTATTAACAGAGCTGATTCTTGATAAAAGAACGAGTTTGCCCCTCTTTTCTTTCTGGTGGGGACCACTAATTCACAATGGCTAGTTTTGTATGTTTACCTAAAAGATGACAAAATGGAGGCTTGGGATTATCTAGCACCTCCTACTTGAGATTTCTCATTGACTCTTCCTACCCTATGATCATCTACACCCTCTTGAATTATCCCAGGACTATACTCCAGGGCAGGATCCTTCTTAGCATTATCTACACCCTCCTGAGTCTGAGTCTTCTGAGGAACTGCTAGCCCCACCTGTCACTGCATACCGCTAAGAAATAGTGGCTGCTTTGGGAGTGGTGGAGGACCCATCTGGAGACATTGACTTCCCAACCATGGATGCAATACTATTCTTTTTTTGTTTTCTTTCTATTCTTCTTCTTTCTATTCTATACTATTCTTATCTCTGTTTTTTATTTTTCTTGCTGTACTCTTAAGGCAGACAATTGCAGACGACCAGGACTCTTGGCTGAGCTCCTGATACTTTCTTGCAGGTATACTCTCTTGCCCTTTTGCCTTCTGTAATGGATGATGTATCAAAATGCCCTCCCCAGGTATCAGCCCCTGGGTCTTGGACTTCCTAGCCTCCAGAACTGTGAGAAAGCTCCTTTCTTTGTGTTACCATGTTTGTGGTTTTCTGTTACAGCACCACAAAACAGACTAAGACAGACACCTGATCTGTATTGCCACACTCACAATTCTGTTTGTCTCTCATATTCTCTGCTTCCTACTTGAGAATTTCTACATATGATGTTCAAGTGGAACATCCTTTACTTTCTGAAGGATATCCTGTGTATTTGTTTAGTTTTTGTTGCTGTAATGAAATGCCTGAGGCAGGCTATATATGAAGAAAAGGTGATTAATGAAGTCAGATTTTGGAGGCTGAAACTCCAGGCAGTATGGAACCAGCACCAGTAAAGGCACAGTGGTAGATGGTAGAGTACACAGAGAAAGATTATTTTTTGAAACAGGAAAAGGGGCTGAGGTGCCATCATCTCTTCTGAAACGATTCCCCTAACTGGCCTTGACCTCCTACTAGGCTGTTAAAGGTCCTGCCACCTCTCATATTGTTAGGCTGGGAACCAAGCTCCCAACACATCAAACTATTGGAAGTAAGAAGAAGGCGACAAAAAGATACCCAAACCTGGCTTCCTGGTGGTGCTATATGGAAAACTTGAGAAAATAGTGATAGAGTTGGCAACAAAGCAACAGAGACTTGGGAATGGAAGGACTCATGTTGTCCCTGAGGCTGGCTGGTGTGAGGTAGGTGATCTCTCACCAGCTGCCCCTCCACACCTTCCATACCTCCTGCCATGCCCAGTGCATGGCTCCAAAGCAAACATTTCTTTTCTCCTGAGTCCTAATTGCAAGTGTCCCTTTTGAAGTGTTTCAGACAAGTGGGATCAGTCACAGTCCCAGCTGTGTGTACAGAACCTGACAGTGTTGAGACTGGAGACTGGGACAGCTGTGGCTGCGCACTTCCACGCGAGGCCACCTATGCTCCACTGGGACCCACCTAGGAGCTCTGCACCATACAAATGAACTCATGACTTGTGGGGCCATCACAGGCGACTCGTGTAGACACAAGCAGAGAGGTGCAGAAGAAAGTAACACCTCGGGCCGGAATTCTCAAAAACACCACAGCATGGTCCCATACCAGCAGCACCAACATCACTTGGGAGTCTGTTAGGATGTACAGGTTCCAGCCCTGTCCTGACCTACAGACTCAGCTACACAAGTAATAATAAGAGCCTCCGCGATTCCTGTGCTTGAACAGCCCACTCCGAATGAAGCTGTGCCTTTGCCAGCTCCTCTATATCTCCGTGCAAGGTCAATGACACGTGTGTGGGCTGGAATATTACACAATAAAGCCAAAGATGCTCACACAATAGGATGAAGGATGGATTGTGGCTCTCCCTCTTTATCTCCTATTTGTCTCTCAGTCTGTCTCTCTAACACACACACACACACCACAGATGAATTGGACTCAGAGAAGAGATTTAAATTTCCAACCTGGATTTGTAGTATCTCAGCCAAGTCATTGGCTTCTCTAGACATAGTATTTCTAAAAAGGGGACTTAGATCATTCCCCTGAGCTGAGCTCTCACAGGTAGCTATAAACATTTTGCATGTGTTCACTCATTTAATCCTCAAAATGCCCCCATGTGATGCAGGTGGTGTTATTACTCCCATTTGACGGGCGAGGACTTGGAAGCCCTGCCGGTAACCAGCTTCCGGGGATGACACTGGCACACACGTGGCACAGTAGGGTTGGGAAACCAGACGCTCCAGAGTCGAGCTGTCCACAGCCACGCTGGGCCTCAGAGGGAGACCTTCAGGAGAGTGGTCACGCAGATCACGTGCAGTGACAGACACGGACCATCCTCCCAGCGCCTGACCCAAATTGGGCCCTCGATGAGTGATTCTGACACCTGTGTACATGACAGGGAAGATGCACTCCTATGTAAGTATTCACGGTGATTTGTCTAAGACGACGGAAATCTTGGTGCCTTTGATTTTTCTTATCTGTATTTACTTGAAATCAACATGATCTGTCGGTAAGTAATATAAGAAAAAACTGTATTCAAAAACTTTCTTGCTTATCTGACTTGTTCATATGGCTTCCTCATTTCCAGCATGAAGGAGGGAAGGAAAGGAAGACAGAAGCCTCCAGAACCTGAGCCCCGCTCCTCATTGCAGAAGCACAGAGGACGCTCACCCATATCTAAGAAGCAGCCCATCCCCTCCACCAGCCCTCCAGAAGCCACTGCACGTGACCTGCTAGGGGCAGCATGTGCCACTCACACCAGGGACCAGCACCTCTAGGTGCGGAGGATGTTTCCATGTCCCCCTGGTTCAAAGATACCCAAAATGCACATTCTCAATGACAGCCCTTTCCATGTGCAGCAAAAGGGCGTGGAAAAATGTATGGATTAGAAATTCAAGGTTAATAACTTTCTAAGTGTGGAAAAATTTTCCCCAAAGCACTTCCAAATATAGAAAACTCATGGAATAAGTGATGAAGGCTCAAAGATGTTGGTGGCAGCAGTAGCAGGGTTCAAAATGAGGAAGGAGGAAAAATTTCCAATTTTCCTTCCTGCACCCCACAATATCTTCCAGGCTACCAGCAGTTTTATAGCCTTGCCTACCTACCCAGGGGTTCTTTAGAGAAGTTTAGAGAAGGACCCTATAACTTGTTTTAAAAGTTACTGGCAGCCAGGAATGGTGGTGCACACCTATAATCCTAGCACTTGTGAGGTTGAGGCAGGAGGATTGCTGTGAGTTTGAGGCCAGCCTGAACTACAGAGTGAGACCTTGTCTCAAAACAAACAAAACAAAACAAAAGTTACTGACAAAGACCCTGAGTGGACTGCATGTCTCCCTGCTCTCCTGGACTAGGCTATTTGGGAGGTTGAGAATGTCAGCCTCCCCTTTTCTCTTGTGTCTGGAAAGGGGACTGTGGCCCTAGGAGGGGTTGATGGTTGTCAAATACAGGCCGTGGACACTCTTAACCTCCTAATAGCCAGTTAAGACTCGACAACCAGACGAAATCAGCCCTGATTTTCCATGACTACACTTACAAGATAAAGCATTATGATTGTCAGGTTACTGCCTAAGCCAGAGGTGACACCCACCTTCCTGGATGGAGGGGACCATTTGAGATGCACATAACAAGAGGACGTGGGAAACCTGCATTTCTTTAATGATTCCTAAACCTTCCTTCCCAGAAGTAAGAAACTGTCTGGCTTTGGCCCAGAAAGGAAAGTCAGACACATCAAAGACATCAAAAATGCCTACTTGCCAGACAGTGGTGGGGCATCCCTATAATCCCAGCTATTCAAAAGGCTGAGGCAGGATGGTCTTAAATTTAATGTAAGCCTGGGAAACTTAGTGAGATCTTGTCTCAGAAAAGGGAGGTGGTGATGTGAGTGTAGCTCATTGAAATAGCACTTGCCTAACATGTTCAAGGTCCTGCGTTTGATCCCCTCTCCTGGGGGGTGGAGGACCAAGTAAATGGAAGTTATGAGATAATTTGTAAGATCACAGCTGTCCAACAGGTGAATTCCAAACCTAGAGTCCTCAAAAAATGAGGGACCCCCTGGAGGCTCCCAGCATATCATCCCAAAATTCCTCTGAGAGGCCCCGGTGGAACCCTGGGCCTTAAGTGGGCCTCCAGGACAATGGCAGGATTTCCTGAAACCTTGTATTAGAGTGTGAGAGGCATGAGGATTGCACTGGACGTGGCTGGTGACTGTGGCCTGTTGGATTCTCCCTTTGGTGACCACTCCCCCTCATTTTATAAATGAGCACTCTCCTAAGAGACTACCAGGGAGCACTGGGCACATGTTTTGACTCTGAAAGTCCTGGGAGAGTAGAGAGAAAGGTCACTATGTTATTTTAAATACAAATTTGATACTTAGATGTATTAATGGCCTGGCATACAAAAGTTGAGAAATAACTCCCCACTCCCCTCACCCACGTGTCACTTTGACATTTGGGTTCTACATTTGGAGAAAGTTTACCATACCAGAGATCCCAAAAAGGAAAAGTGATATAAAGAGAAAGGATGGAAATGTACTCTAAGCAGAAAGCTTAGATGTATGTGATTCCTAAGCTTGGGAAGAAAGACCATAGGGTGATGGTATCTCCATGTTTAGGTTAAAAGAAGGTTGGTTATATGAAGGCTGCTGATTTGTTTTGTCAGCTAATTGACTTTATGGGCATTTTCCCCTGAGGATCTATCCTGGGCAGTGCAGGGAGGTGGATAGGGATCCAAGGGAGACCCTGAGATTCAGTCTGGGGACAGAGGCTGAGGGACAGATTTACCCCTCAGCCCACGCAAACAAAGGCCTGTCAGGCTTCCATGGCACTTTCTGAGTCTCCTGGTAACCTCAGATGATGGAGAATCAGGGTTTTATTCTAGAGATTAAGCTTGAAAGATGTGCTGGTTGAGAGAAAAATACAAAAAAATACCATCTCCAGGTTAATTAGCTATAAATAAAGGCTACAAAAGAAAAGTGGGTTTCTTTCCCTGGGAATTTTAAGAATGAAAACTTGTTTAAATATCCTTTTGCCTGGAGATAGAAGGTTGTACCAGATATTCTGTAAAAGGCCTACCTATTTTTATGCATCTAAGATATATTAGAACTCTAGGAACAGAAATCTCACTGTGGCTAGCTTGGTCAAAGGCACAGATATTCAAGATTTACCAGCCAGTCTTCAAGGAGGTAAGGTGTGTGCGATTGGTCTGGGACCACTTGGAACCCGGAAGTGGCATGCCACTAGCTTCCCCTCTCTCTTTCTGTTGGCTCCAGATTTTTGTCTTTATTTTTCATGCAACAGAAACAAAGTCATTGAGAAACCTGGCTTTACATCTCACACTTTACTATTAAAGAAGTGCTATGTCTGTTTCCTTAGTTCCAAGTCAAAGCATTCCAGAGAAAGGCTAGGTCAAGTGTGCACTGCCAATGGCATTTGGCCAGGGATCTTATTGGAACCTGGTAGTTGAATCAGAGGGAGAATCAGATGCCAGGAAGAAGGAAGAGTAGATACAGCCATGAATGTCTGCCATGGCACCAAACAAGATGTATGAGGTAGGCCAAGGAGCTGAAGGAGCAACAAGAAAAACACAGAAAAAATGTGGAGGTAAAGGTGGAGAAAGGCGAGAGAAGGGTGGGGAATAGGGTCATTCTGCAGCATAGGCAAGCAAATTGAAAGGCCATTCAATTCTACTCTTGAATAAAGATGCCCCAGGCAATGTATATTTCTTGCCAATTTCCTTTCAACCTTAACTAGTAACTTTTCCTCTTTAAATTCTGTCTGAGTGAGTTGACAAACAGTTTTTTAACACTTTGTTTATTTGTGCTTGGTATAGTTAGAAAGATTCCTATGAAGTTTTCTGCCTTCATCATTTTGTCTGTAGGTTTCTATCCAACATGAACCCTTTCTTTATAGTATATCTGGGAAATGTGAGATGTAGTAATATTTGTTAGTAGAAGCTACATCTTTCTACTTGGTAGACAGTGCCTTCCAGCCATCAACTGTAGCTATGGATGTGACACCTGTATATTTGCAGTCAAAGGTGGATACCAGCTGGGTCCTAGCTTTACCAGAATAGATCACCAGCTTGACGGTGGTAGGAGCCAGAAAGACTAGAATGAGAACCAATTTGAAATGAATAGAATATAATGGGAGTTGTGACACACTAGATTCCTCTTCTCAGATACCACATTCTTTCTTCCAGTTGCCAAGGGTATGGCCTGCTGAGCTATCTCACCCAAAATTTCACTTTTCTCCAGTGTGGTCATGATGAGTCCCAAAGCCCAGAACTCTTCCTGCAGTTCAGAGCGATTCTGAGGGTCATCCAGCTTGGTGGTGTTACGGGATCTGCTGGGGTCTTTGTTGTGATGGCAACAGTGTTTTACCTCTCCCTCCACCTCATCCTTTTTCTTTCTCCTCTAGTGTTTCAGTGAGCACTCCCAGTAAACTTCCCACATGCAAATTTCTATCTCAGCATCTAAGCTAGACACTACCTTTTAGGACATTTTCCATTGGGATTAAAGCCAATATATGTTTTAACCAGTTGCTCAGTTAATTGTTGTAATACCTTTAAAGCCATGATCCAAAGAGTTCAGTCCCAGAGTTAAGTCACAGTTAAATAAAATGCAGTCTGTCTAATTAGAATAATTTCAAAATAACTCTAGTCCTTTACTTATTTTGCTACTTATTCTATTAAGACTGTTTGTTGCAAGTTATAGAAAAAGCAACTATGATTCAGTTAAAGAATGGAAAAGTATATCTATGTTTATACATATTGTTTGTGGGAAAAGTTGATGGACCTATAACTTCCAGGAGTAGATTTTTATGTACAACTGGACCCAAGGCATAATAGCTATAGCCAGAGTCATCTGCAAGTTCAACAAGAACATCTCTGGGTCTTTTTCATTCTTTATGTAGTATCAGGGTCTTTTTTTTCCCTTATGGCATAGCAACCTAGCTAGGCTTCAGGTATGATATCCCAGGGTATCTAAAAATTCAGTAGTCACTAATATGCAATGACATGCAGCTTCTTATAGTGTTCCATGCCATTTTAGTGTTTGGCTTATAAATACAGTGATACCTCAGTTCATGAACTTAATTCATTCCACACCTCTGGGTTAGATGGCCACAGTCATGTTAGTCATCAGATGTGGAGTTCTTGAGAGGAACCAAAATTTTGCTGAATACTTCTGTTAGTGAACCAAATTGTTCGAGAAAAGACCCGTTCATGAAGCAAGGTTTTACTGTACTAGAATGTCACTTATAACACCTTTTGTATTAGGGTTCTTCAGACAAACAGGATCAATAGGATGTTTATTAAAAGGAAGTGGATCACATTACTGTTGCGGCTGAGAAATCCTCAGATTTCTGCCAAGTAGCAAGCTGGAGACCCAGGGAAGTTAATGCTGTAATTCCAGTCCGAGCTTCAAAGACTGTGGGCAAGGAGAGCCAGGCATGAGGCATAGAAAGAGCTGGTATTGCAGTTCATGTCCAAAAACAGAAAAGTGCCGAAGTCCCAGGTCAAGCACTCAGGCAGCAGAATTCCTTCCGACTTAGCTTCTTTTGTTCTATTCCATGTCTTCAGATCTTCTGTTGATTAAATCGAAACATGAGCCAGAGAAACAATACAGAAGACCCGCGCAGAAGTAGAAAACTTTAACCACACTGTAAACCTTTTATTTACACACAACTATGGAACACTCCACTTACAAGAGAAGAATAATTGTTTTCAAATATACATGGAGCACTCTGCAGGCTAAATCATACAGCAAGCCATAAATCCTCAAATTGATTAAAAGAATTGGAATCTTACAAAATATCTTCTCCAAAAATAATGGAATTAATACAGAAACCAGTAACAGAAATAAATTTGGAAAATTCACAAAGATGTTGAAATTAAACAATATACTCCTAAGTAACCAACGACTAAGAAAGAAATCACAAAGGAAATTATAAAATACTTCAAGATGAATAAAAATGAAGATATCATATAACATAGCTATGAAATATAGCTAAAGCTGTACACAAATATATATTTATAAATGCTTATGTTAGAAATTTCAAGTCATTAATATAATGTTCTACCTTAAGATATGTAAAAAGAGCAAACTAAGAATAAAGCAAGCAGTAAAAAAATGATAAAGATTTGAGCAGAAATTAATGAAATATACACCAGAAAAGCAATGGAATCAACTAAACCAAAAGTTGGTTCTTTGAAAATATCAATGAAATGAACATATATGTAGCTAAATTGACCAAGAAAAAGAGAAAAAATCTAAAATAGATAAAATCAAGGAAGAAGCAAGGAATATTAATGTCAATCTTACAGAAATAAAAAGGATTATAAAGAAATCTGTGAATCTCTATGTGCCAATATATTGTAGAGCTTAGATAAAATAAATTCCTAAAAAGATATAAATTACTGAAACTGACAAGTAGAAATAGAAAATCTGAATATAACAGAAACTGAATTAGTAGTACATTAGAATCTTCCTAATCCTAGATGGCTTCACTGTAAAATTATGGCACATTTAAAGAACTAATACCAGTTCTTTACAGATTTTTGCAAATCACAGGCCAGTCCTGGGCACTACATAAGATGTTTACTGGGGGTCATCTGAGATTCTAGGCAAACACATAGTTGTGAACCTCTGTAAAAATAAAAAATAAGTTATGTTATTACAAGGAACAATATCACAGGGTAAACATTCCTGTTCCAAAAGGGAGGAATGGGTGATATAAAAGAATCAGATCAAGGAAAAACCAAAAAGCAACAGGGCCAACAGCAATCCTGTCACGCCATGCCTTGCATCCAGGGTAAAAGGTGGTAGAATGTGACTTCTAAGGACCATGGGCAGTCCCACCTCTATGATCATGTTGGTTGCAGCCCATTTGGCCTCTTTCTTGGGCTGGGTTCACTCATGTCTTGCAAGTTTCCTGACCTGATATTCCATACTCCTGAAATCTCCAACTTCCTTTGGTTTCCACTCACCTTTGGCTTCCTTTCTATAGTTTTATGCACTACCTTTTCAGGAGCCTTTGGTTGGCTTCCCCAGAACTTCCTCTGGATTCTGCATGGAAGTCTTCCTGATCCCACAAGTTCTGCATTTTGCATGTCAGCAAAACCACCATCCATGTGGATGACACCAAGTTCTGCTGTCAGTGGAAGCAATAGCTAGGTCCTCTTGGAGCATTACAGCAGCAATTTTAAGGTACCTGAATGGCCAAGTGCAGTGAAATGAATTCAGAGTAACTAATTCTCTAGGAGAGTCTTCTTGAGCAGTGGTCCTGGGAACTCTCTTCTCAAATGAAAGGCTGACACTTTTGCTGCCTTGAACCTGTGATGAGTGCAGTCTTGCTGATTCCGGAGATGTCCTCAAGGCATCCTCTTGCCTCTGTACGAGGTTCTTAATGTCTTTTTAATGGTGCTAATCTTTTTAGCAGTCACATCTCCTTTAGCCCAACTTTTTACATGGTTCTTTCTGGACTGAAATTTAAGTTTTCAAATTTCTTCTCTGATTTTTGTCCCTGGTTCTCACTATGAATCTGACGAACAGCAGCCAGCAGTACTCATGGCACAGCCTGAAGGGCTGTCTTAAAATTTCCTCTACCAGATTCATTAGTCTACCACTCTTAATCTTAGTCTCCTGCAAAAATCTCATGACATGGGTAACATGTAAACAAATTTTCTCCCACAGTGTAATATGTGTGGCCTCTAGTCCATTTGGCAATGGAGTCCTTGTTCCAAACAAAAACCTTCTGAGCCTGGCCTTTGCTGTTCACATTTCTATCAACATTCTGGTCTTCTGAGATCTGATCAGCATAAAGCTTAGCTCACAGCTTTCTAGGGCTTCTCTGGCCTGCACCTCCAAACCTTTCCAAACTCCTACAAACCCGTCCGAAAGGCTTCTAAATCACATGGTCAGGTACAGTCACAGCAATGACCTCGCTCTGGGTACCAGTTTTCTCTAGTAGCTTCCCCATTTCTGCAAACAATACCCAACACTTGGAACTGAAAGAAGTAAAGGTTTAATTTATCTCCTGGCTTGGGAGGATTCAGTCAGTAGTCATCTGGCTTCAAGGCAAGAACAACAGGGCAGAAGTTGTGGTGGAGCAAAGCTGCTTAGTTCGTAGCAGCTGGGGAGCAAACCAGGGGACGAACGCAGAGATGAACAAGCAAGGGATGTCAGGGTGGCGAGCTAGTGATCATTCATGTGTGCAGAGTTGAGAGCAGGAAGAGCTGAGAGCAGGAAGCACCGGAGAAATGCCCCGAGGGCATGGAACGCCCCAGGGGAACAGGTGCTCCAGCCCAGAAAACACAGGATGTGAGAGGTGAGCGAGCAAAGGGGTGTCACGTGACATCAACCTGCCAAATGTATACATAAAAATGCCCTGCAGTGGTTAAGTAGTGCCCCGCCTCCCATCAGTAAAGAAAGGGCTCCACCTGACCTCAGCTTTCTGTATGTTGCCTCTTATGTTTATTTCTACATCCTCTCGCCATCGTTCCCCCTGGGAAACTTTGAGAACTGCACAGGACATGGCACCTTACATAGTACCCAAGGCCACCCCGATAGTCCCAGGAATGTGCTGTACTAATCTTCCAGGGGTTTCTTAATCCAGTGAAGTTGACTTCACTGGATTAAGTCAACTTAAGCTGGAAGTTGAATCCTGAATCTTATCAGGATTAAGAGTCACAGATGCAATTGTTTTGGGAAATGGATCACCTTGGAATCATACATATAACAGACTATCATAACATATTAGATGTATTTGTAAATAAACTAATGACATAAATGTTTACTGCTTCTTTTCTAAACTAGATAATGTGACAACTAAACATATATTCATTTTATTATTTGGATGACTCTCCAGTATTAGCTATAAATCAAGAATTGTGTATGATTTAGCTTATTTCATAGTTTTAAATTGTGAGATTTAGATTTTTGATTCCTGATTCAGGACTTTGTTGGTAATTTACGTTCTACAGTAAAATGAAAATTTGACTTTGGTTGCCCTATATAATTATTTTAATTTAAAGAGAAAAAGATGTACTTTTATTCTTCCTCTTTATTTTTAAGGAACAATTGGTTTTTCTCCATGCTTAATAATCATGAAGAAATTTTTTTACTCAATAATTGTACTGCTGATCAGTAATTAGTCTTATTGAGACAGAATTTAAAAATAAAGTAGACTATACCAGCATATAAAACATAATTAAGGAACTATTCTGTTTGCCCTGGGGCTTTGACTGTAATATTCCTTGGATTTGAGGTAAAGCGTGGTTCTGATTAGTAATTATATCGCTGATTCATACTTACAGATAGTAAGTTGCTGCTTATCACTTAAAATATTATGACTTAGTTTCTAGGGCTTTGTAGTAGACAGGGGAAGTAATTAGCTACTGAATATTTTAATCCAATTTGTTCACTTTTGAAATACTACAGGTGTTAAGTGAATACTATAAAAAGAAATTGCAAACTGGCCATCTGTCCTCCAGATGTTTCAGGGAGAGGGTGCTATACCATTTTTAAACTAGCATTTGAAATTTTGAAAATTCATATAAAAGTACACGTTTAAATTATTGAAAAAATAGTCTGAGTGGTTTTATATACCTTTATAGAACAGAACAGTTGCTTAGGCCAATCCACATTATGACATTAGCTTTCCCTTTAGAACACTCATATTCTGGAACTTCATACATTTTATTTTTCTCAGTTTAAATGCTATGTACTGTAGCTTCTTTGACAACCATCTGACACCTCCATGAATGTTGGTGTAAACTTTATCTAGCTAACTTTGTCAAACTACTCCCTGTATTTGTATGCCATTGTTTTTGTTATCCAATGAGTTATTCAGTCTCAATCTGAGTTGACTTTTTCTATGAGATGTTAATGTTTTTCTTTTTAGAAAAAGTAGATGCAAGAGTAAAGACTTAGGGTTCTTAGAAAATGATTTTGACAGCCCTAGGACTCAGAGATGAGTGGGCAGTACAGGCTGGCTGGCAAGATCAGATTCAGAAACTTCCGGCACCCACTTTTTAGATTTCTGTACTGCTAAGCTTGGTAAGTCTTTCACATAACTATAAGCAAGTATCTCTGCTTGAGAGGTTCTTAATAGGAATCTCAGCCCCCATCCAAAACCATGAAGTTGTAATAACCCAAATTCGGACAGGTACCAGCAGGAAATGAGTGGGGTTAGGGGCATCAGAGCCTTCCCAGAGCCCCAAATCACAAACTGGCTCTGCAGTATCTGCTAACAGCCTCCTAGTGAACTCAAGCTATTCGAGGAATGAGTCTACCCTTTTCCCTAAAGACAGTGGTTCTCTTAGAAATCAGAAGACTCAAGAGCCCTTGGGAACTGCTCTGCATCTATTGAAACCATAGTTATTTTGACCTGAGTAACCCAAAACTACCAACCATAGCAGAAGAACCAAAGGGCCAGTGGAACAGTTTTTCTCTTTTATTTCAGAAGGCAAATGATTCCTTAAGTGCATTGGGAATGCAAATCACACATAAAAACCATGTTGATTTCCTCTGGTGGAGGTTTTGTAAGCTCCATATTTCAAGTCTTACCTGTAACTGGCACAGCCTCGGGCAAGAAACGTTTCATCGAATCAATTAATATTTTAAAGTAGCTTGCTTAACTTTTTTTTCTTGCATAAATTCAGTTAAATACTTCTGTTAGCAGAGACTGTTGGTGGTTTAAGAAAAAAATGAAGGAGTTCATCTCTGGCAGAGATTCCTAATTTGTGATGGTGGTGGATTCCGCACCCAAGGTTTCCCACTTAATTAGAAACACTGGAGTGTAATTTCATTGTGGCTGTTTCTCTAGCTGTTAATTTAGCTGATTTGAATCTATTAAGGTTTAATGGAAACAATTTCACACTAATTAGCCAGCACAGCTCCATTTGCTGGCAGTTGGTTTCAGGTAGGTTGTGCTAGGTCTTTCCCTATGGGGATTCTTCAAACAAACTGCAAAGGCACCCACTTTGGCTACGCTGGGCATCTAAAAACAAGACTTCAAAACTGTGTTTATAATCAAAACCAGAGTCTAGCCAGTGACTGAACACTAAAGTTGCTTGGGTTTTGGTTTTCCAGCTGCATTTCCAATGACAAAATACCAAAGACATTTTGTTTATTGGTTATTTCCAGGAGATCTGCCACTAAGCTAAGACAAAAGCTTTACAATGTTGTTTAGCATCTTAAGGACTTTTTTTTCCAAAGGTGAAACAAGTACTTTCCATTTCATCATTTTATTTAAGACACTGATGGTTTTGAAAGTCTGATATTTGTGTGTGCTACCTCTTGGAGACTTTCTGTGGTTTTTCTATTTTCCACAGGCCTGTCCAAGCTGATCAGGCAGCCCCTTGATCCAAGGCATAGATAGTGATCCATCCCAGTCATTTCCCAAGGCAAGCAGTGGGACTCCGTCCAGTTCTGGGAGACAGACCTGAGCCCCCATTACCCTCACTTTCAGGAGGTCTAGCAGTTCCCTTCCTCCTTGCATAGACAACTATGTCATGCAGCCTCTGAACAAAAGCTTCCTCTACAGGTTGATGCTAAAAGCTCATTGTAAGCTGAAAACTAGCTGGATGGCAAATTCAGCTGAAGGGAAAGCAGGGGACACTATCAGAGAGAACTTGATGGTTGCACTACTTGTGTCTTCTCCATTCCCCCCATCTTGCAGCTGTGCCCCTGGAACTCCCCCCCGCCATCAGTCAGAACAACTTCCCCTGCTTATCAGTTGTCTGCTTTGAGGGGTGACTCAGATGTTGGCAGAGCTTTCAACAGCCCAAGAAATGGAGCCGTGACTCAGCACGTTCAGTGCAGAGGTGTGATGGGATGTGTGCCTACATGGCAACAAGGGGGAATCCAGCAGATGTCACTTCACTGTCACATCACAAGGTTTCCTTGAGGTAGAAGCTTCCCTTCTCAATTCCTGCTTTCACTGGACCATTAGTCTTAAACTACATGCTTGTCTCATTTCCAAATTCAGGTTTACCTTGTGTACAGTGGCATACTACACTTCACTGTGCTACAAAAAATTTATTCTCATTTACTCATTCAACAACTGTTTGTTCAATATAAAAGAATCAAGTAGACTAGATTTTCCAAGATAAAGAAATTTAAAGAAATTTTGATATTTTCCTAAGGTAATTTATTGATCATATTAAATATGGTCTTAATAGTTGTGGTTCTTAAATTAAGAAAACAAGGAGGGGCATGTTATGCTTTCCATGTGCTCATACCACCTGTGTGTTGGAACCTTTGTTAGGAACAATGATGGTAAGGTGTGATTGTTGCTTCAAACATGTTTACTGTAGCTAGGAACAGGAGATATATACACTGGTAACTCTAATGGAGGGTATAAAGAAACAAGGGTACAAGGAAGCAAATAGTGGGAACTTCAGAGAGTTATTTGAGCTGGACATGTTACCCAGAGTAAGCTTTTCACCCAGTGCCAAAGGATATGGAGAGCTTTGCAATAAATAGCAGAGGAAGGCAGGGAAAATGTGTGAGCAAAAATCTGTGGAAAAGGGTGATGAAGTTGAGGTTCACGTGAGGCAAGTACAGTGAGGTGAAGAGGGAACGACACAACAGTACTCTGTGGAGACTGGACATCATGCAGGAGGCAGTGGAGGAAGGGTGAAGCTGAAGGTAATTAAGGTGGGGGTCACAATCAGGCTAGGAAGACCTTCCACAAGTAGAAGGGTGGAGATACAGGGAAGACAGTGGGAATGCAGGCAACTAGAAAGGCAGGTAGGCAGGAACCTAGAAAGGCAAGTAGGGCCTTCGATGGTACACAGGAAATGGTCAGGCCTCCTGAGCAGGAGCCAGGGGACTGTCAGTGTTCATCTATAGTCTCTGTGAGTTCTTGCATTTGTCAAAATGTATGGTGTTGGTCTGGGCAAAATAATAGCCAAGGAAAAGGAACTCTGGGTGAGTTAGAGCAATACTTCTCAAACTTTAATATGTGTACAAACCACTTGGGTTCTTGTAAAAATGAAATTCTGCATTTGTAAGTCTGGGCAGGGCCTGAGATTAAAACTCCCCGGTGAGGCCCATGTGCTGGCTCAGAGACCACACTTTGAGTGGCCCGGTGCTAAAACTACTTCCATTTGCTAGTTTTAGGCAGTGATTCGTAACAGCTGAAGAATCTTATGAGCCCGTGATCCAATTGTTTCTAAGGGTTTTTATTTCTTTAAATCTCATTCTGAATGTGACAAGAAGCTAGTGCAGGGTTAAACGAGTATTTGTGTGTTTAGGTTCTAACTTCACTGATGGAAACCGGGACCCTCTCCCCAGGACGGTGTGTGAACAGGCTGTCAGAGCCCTGCAACACAGCATTCTTCGCTTGGGATGGGTGAGTTGGGAGGATGCCAGGAAGCATTGGGGATGTAGGAGAATGGTTTGGGGGCATTGAGGATGTCAAGGAAGGGAGGATACTTTTCCAGGGGTGGCAGATCCTTCAGCCCCTCCTGCCACAGTTTCTGGAATCAGCTTGCAGCCTGGGAGAGCCTAGGTTGATGACCAAGATGGCAGCAGGAGAGCAGGCAGTTGGCAGGGCTTTGCCGGGTATGGCCTCTCTGGCTCTGAAGCTGCTCTCCACAGATCCAAAAAGTATTTCCTGTTTGTTGCTTGTTACTCCATGAAGCCCTTCATTTCCGGGGACACCAGCTGTGTCTTCAGGCCTGCCCTCCTGGTAGTAGAACCTGTGGCCTTTGTGTGAACCAGGAAAGCAGGACTTCTGCTCCTCTTCGTGGGGCTGGACAAGGGGGTCCACAGGTTCATCAGTACACGTGGAGTTATCTATAAATACAGGACAACTGTTTGTCCTTCATTATCATAGGCCATATCTGTCTTAGTGATTGAATTAGTAGGGCTTGGGCTGGTGGTTTAGCTCAGTGGCACAAGAGCCTGCCTGGCAAGCACTAAGTCATGAGTATATATATATATATATATAGATAGATAGATAGATACATAGATATATAGATATATTAGTAGGACTTGATCTGCCATTGACCTACTAAGGGAATTTGGGGTTACCCTTTACTTTCACAGGACAGCCACACCAGGCTGCTTATTTGCTTAACCTGGTGGCTGGTCTTCCTAGCCCCACGTCTGAGGTCAGAGCTCTAGCGACAGCACATTAACCTGGAGAAGGACTGATTATTATCCTGGGCAGTTGGACCTGAGGCCCCAGACACAGCACATACACAGTATTGCCTGGCCTAACGTCACAGGTTGCCAGCACCTAGAGAGCCAGTCTCTTGAGTCTTGCTGTCACATGAAATTCCTGTGGTTTGCATAATGAGCCTGAGAGGCCCTCACTAGACAGCAGAGTCTTCTCACAGTGGAGGTGGCAGTGGATGGTAGGTAGCTCTCCCACTTTCTGTGATATTCAACTTTACTTTGTTATGACAAAATGCCTGATAATAATTTAAATGGGAAAAATTTGTTTAAGCTTACGATTGCAGAGGTTTCAGTCCATGGTTAGTTGGTTTGTTGCTTTTAGTCCTGTGGTGAGACAGAAGCACAATGGCAGCTAAATCCCACATCCTGAATTTCTGTCACCATCAAATCATGAATTCATCAATGGATTCACTGACTGATGAAGTCAGAGCCTTCATAACCCAGTATCTTCCAAAAACCTACCTCTGAACCTTACTGAATTGTGACACAGCCTTGAACACACAAGCCTTTGGAGGACAATCCACACCACAGCACACCATACCACACCACACCATCTACCATGCCTCCCTGCTGCTGTAGCCTTGTGGGTTTCGTGCATGTGGACTGTTAAAGTGCAAGCAGCCGCACAAGTGGGTCCCCATCACAGCTCACCGAGGACGGCTGAGGCCCTGGCATTGAACCGGCCTGTCTGGCCATTTTCTCAAATAGTGGGTTCCTTCTTCTCTTCAAAAACCTTTTATTAGTAGTAATACAGGTTTCGATGTACGTAATGATGCCATTAATTATGGGGAGCTGGTACATGTATATGACACCCCTTAATTCTTTTTTACATCCCTTTCTTTTCCTGCCTTCCCTCCTTCTCATGGTCAGCTTCCCACTTGTAAAAGATCTGTCTTGCTGTTTTCTATTGTCTGTCTTTTATTTTGCTCCTTAATTATTTATGCTTTGGATTTCTCATCTAAGAGAAAACATGTGATAGTTAAGCTTGCGTGTCTGATTTATTTCACTTAACATTAGGTTTCCGAGGTGCATCTGTTTTCTTACAAATGACTCAAATTTAGCCTTCTTTATAGCAGAGCAGACCTCCATTGTGTATAAATACCACATTTTCTTTATCCATTCATCAGTTGATGGGCTGCTTCCAAAATTTAGCTATTATGGTCAGTTTTTTCTTTCTTCCTTCCTTTCTTTTTTTTTTTTTTTTTTTGTACTGGGAATTGAACCCAGGACCTTGCACTTGCCAGGCAGGTACTTATGCCACTGGGCTACATCCACGGTCCCCATTTACCTATTATGAATTGTGTTGCTAACCACACGAGTATGTATGTATCACTATAATATGATGTCTTTAACTCTCTTGGGAGGATACTTAAAAGGGAAATAGCTGGGTCAAAAGGATTTCTAGTTTGTTTTTTGTGGAATCACCATACAGATACTGATGGTGGTAATACAAGTTTATTCCCACTAAAAATGTGAAGTGTTCCTTTTTCCTCAAAGCCTCTCCAGAATTTGTTATTGTATGTTATCTTAATGTTAGGCATTCTTTATAGAGTACAATGACTTTTCAGTGTTATTTGATTTTTTATTTTTCTAATTGCCAGATATGTTGAACATGTTTTCAAATGTTTACTGGCCATTAATATTTCTTCTTATATTGGCCATTTATATTCATTTTCTTCTATAAAATTGAAATGTCTATTCCTTTCAATTGCTTATTTTTTGACTCTTATTTTGGGAGATCTACATTTTTTTACTTTGTACATTCTGGATGTTAGTATTGTGCTGGAGGTGTGGCCAGCAAAACCTTTTTCCCATTCTGTGGATTGTCTCCTTACTCTGTTGGTGTTTCTTTTGCAGTGCAGAAGTTTTTAAATTGGACATAATCCTACTTGTTGGTTCTTGATGTTATTTGTTATATAACTAGGGTTTTGTTCAGAAAGTCTTTGTCTATAGCTATGTCTTTGAGAGTTTTGCCTATTTTATATTTCAGCTGATTACTTGTTTCTGTTTTAACATTTAGTTCTTTAATTCATTTTGACTTTAGTACATGGTGATATGGGTCTAGATTCACTCTTGCATGTGGGTAGTCAGTTTTCCCCGCACTGTTTATTAAAGAGAGTATTTTCCCCCAGTAAATGTTTTTGGTCCCTTTTTCAAAGATCAGATATCTGAACGTGCCTGGGGTTGTTTCTGTATTGCTTATTCTGTTCTATTGATCCACATATCTGTTTTAGTGGCAGTACCGTGCTGTTTTTATCTGTTGCTTTGTAATATAACTGAAATCCAAATTGTGATGCTTCCTGCTTTGCTCTTGTTTCCCAGGACTGCTTTTCCTCTTCTGGGTCTCTTTTTGTTCTATATGAATTTTAGAATTGTTTTCCCTAGTTCTATGTGGAATGTTGTTGATAGTTTGATTGGTATTGCACTAAATTGGTACATCAGTTTTGAGGTATGGCACTTTGATTACAGTATATTGGTTCTGCCCATCCAGGAATGGGCAATATCTGACATCTGTCTACTTTCAGATGTGCTCTTTGATCCACTTTTACAGAGTATCGTGGTCCTCATTGTAGAGGTCTTTCACTTTCTTTGTTAGGTTAATTCTTAAGTAATTTTTTTTTTTTGATGTATTGTGAGTAGTATTGACTTCCTAATTTCTTATTTGGTGAGTTCATCAGAATGCTGTTGATTTTGTATCCTGATACATGGATGAATTTGTTTAGTAATTATAGGAGGCTTTTGATGGAATTTTTAAGATCTTCAATGTAAAGGTCATGTCATCTGAAAATAATGATAATTTGACTGCTTCCTTTCCTGTGTGTATCCCTTTTATTTCTTTCACTTGATTGCTCTGGCTAATGTTTCCAATCCTATATCAGACAGGAGTGGTGACAGTGAATGCCATTGTCTTGTCCCTGATTTTAGAGAGAAATCTGTCAACATTTCCATTCAATATGATGTTGGCAGTTGATTTGTCATGAATGACTTTAATCAGATTGTGATAATGTCTTTCCATACCTGTTTTCTTTAGAGTTTTTAATTGTGAATGGATGTTGGATTTTGTCAAAGGCTTTGCCTGCGTCTGTTGAGATGATCCTGTGTTTGTTGTCCTTGCTTCTGTTTGTGGTATATTGCATTTATTGATATGCATATGCTAAATTGTGTTTGCATCTCTTGGAAAGAGCCTACTTGGTAGTGCTGATCTTTCTGATTATTTGTTGCATCCTATTACCTGTATCTTATTGAGAATTTTTGCATCTATGTTCATTAAAGAGATTGGCCTTAAGTTCTTTTTTTTTTTCTCTCTCTCTTTTTAAAATTGGGTCCTTGTCTGGTTTTGGAGTCTGATTTTGAGGGTAATGCTAGCCTCAGGAATGATTTTGAAAGTACTCCTTTCCTTTCAATTTCGTTAGAGTTTGAGGAATATTGGCATTATATCTTTTCTGAAGCTCTTGTAGAATTTAGTGGTGAATTCATCAGGCCCTATGCTTTCTTAGTTGATAGAGTTTTCATTATTGCTTCATTTTCATTGGCTTGTTCAGAGTTTTCAAGTTTTCTTTATTCAATTTTGATAATTCACATATGTCTAGGAATATTTCCATTTCTTCGAGATTCTACACTTTCTCCCAGTAGTTACTGATGATCTCCTGGATTTCAAAGGTATGAATTTTGCATTTTTCATTTCTTTTCTTTCCTTCTTTTGGGAAATTTGTGTAAGGGTTTGTCTTTTTGTTTGTTTGTTTTTAATTCTTTCAAAGCACCAGCCCTCCAATTCATTGATTCTTTGTATTTTTTTCCAGTCTCAGTGTTGTTAATTTTTCCCTGATTTTTATGATTTCCTTCCTTGTACTGGGCTGGGTTCAGACTGTTCTTGTTTCTCTCTTTTAGCAGCTAACTTACTTTGTGACTGGAGACCATTTTCTCTACTTTGTACTGGGCCCTACTCACTCAGACTGACACTCAGACTGGCAGGAATGCTGGCTGTAATCTGTGACTGAGTGAGATTGACGAGGTAGATCACATCAGCACCACTGATCCTGCTATCGAGCATAGTCTCAAAGTCCTCAGGAGATATCTTGAGTACTTGGTTAACTCAAGAAGGAGCCCATAGTATTGTTCCAGACAGCATATCCTCTGCATATTGCAACACCATACGTAGGGCCTCCTGGATAGGAGCCAGTGCTCCCCCCAAGTCATACAAGAAGCCAATCACCTGGTTGGGGCTAAAACAGGTCTTCATGTTCAGGTCAATTCCAGTGTAGTCAGTGTCATATTTCACTGTTAGTGGTGTGGTCACTTCCACGGTCCTCCCTGGGTACACATTAAAGTGCTGACATAGGCCTTGATGCTCATGTAGCCATTTTGGGGTCTCCTGTCCACTGATAAGGTGAATGGAGTTAGGGTTTGTAGTACTCATGGATCAGCAGAGTCTTCTGTGATGTCATGGCTTGTGGCAGATCAGCCCAGGATGAGCTCATTTGGAGAGACGTTTGTGTACTTAGTACATGGTCTTAGCAAATTCCTTGTCAATGCTGTCCCATCTTCTGACTCATTGTGTGGCACTGACAAGCCACACAATGTGCTCACCAACAGTTCCCAGCAAGATTCCCATAACTCAGGCGATCTCCTTCTGTGTCACTCGTAGCTGTCCATGATGGAATCCAAAGTGACAGGATTGCAGCCTGACCATGCAGCTGCAGGGAAGGCCCCTGGGAGAGCTGACCTGGTAGAGCAGGCACTGGGTCTGCACTAGGGCTTGTACCCAAGGCCCAAGACGGGATGAAACTACCAGTTTGGCTGCTGCCTCTGGTCTGAAGATGAGGCCGATGCTGGAGCTGGTGTGGGAAAAGGAGTTGGGGCTGGGGTCAAGGTGGGGCTGGAGTGGTGGGAAGAGTACTGTGTATGCTGCAAGCATAGCCATTTTGAAGGGCTTTTCTAGTACTTGAGGTGCATCATGAGGTTATTTATTTGAACTTGCTGTTTTTCTAATGTGAATATTCACAGCTGTAAACTTCCTCTTAAAACTGGTTTCATTGTGTCTCATAGGTTCTGCTGTGTTGTACTGCGTAACAGTTTGATTCTAGGAATTAATGTTTTCCTTTATTACTTTCATGACCCACTGAGTGCTCAGGAATGTCTTATTTAATGTCTAGGTGTTTGTGTAGTGATACATTGGTTGTTGCATTTAATTTGTGTTTGAACACTGAAAGTAAGTTTGGTAACTGAAGATGTGTGTGTGTGAGCGCACATGTGTGTGTGTGTGTGTGTGTAATGGTTGATACACTGTGTCAACTTAAGAAGTTAACAGTTAACAATTCAGAAGGGGACCAAGGTTCTCACTTTGTAAAAAAAGAAGGCACCGAGATTATGTGAATGCTGTACCCACCCTAGGGGATGGTAGCCTGCTTACAATATAAGGGAGGAAAAGAGGTTTGCTCTGCTCCCATTTTGTTCTTGTTGCTTTTGCTGTCTTCTGTCACCTTGAACTGTTGCCCCTCTGCCATGCCAGCCTGCTTTGAAGCCAGCTGATTATGGAACAAAACCGCCAAAAACTGAGCTAAATAAACATTTCCCTCTTTAACTTTGGGTGTTGGGTATTTTGTCACAGCAACAAAAGAAAAGTAACCAACATAGGATTTGGTATCAGGAGTAGGGTCATTGCTGTGACTATACTGGCTTATGTAGTTTAAGAGCCTTTGGAAATGGCTTGTGGGAAGAGAAGAGCTGCTGGCTGAAAAAGTAGAGCTGGAACACCTTGGGTTGTACCACATGGGAGATTCTGGTCAGAGCTCAGAAGCCCGGAAGGCTGATAGAAACCCTTGCAGTAAAGACTATGCTCAGGAGGTTTCTGTTTGGACGAGGACTACATTGACTTTTGGATTCCAGACAATGTGTGTTATGGCTTGGTAAAAAATTTATCTGTGGTTTTCTCATGCCCAGAGACTTTGTTTGAGACTCAGATTAAGGACAGTGGACTAATTAATCTAGCCAAAGAAATTTCAAAGCAGTCAAATGTTAAGGCAGTGGCATGGCTATTGTTGGGGACTTTCAGTCAGATCTATGTTGAGAATCAAGAGCAAATTGTCCAGCAGGATGATTTAAACTATTGTGAGTTTGGCCAGAAGGGAAGCTCTAGTAAAGCTGTGGTCTGCAAAAAGAGAGCAGAGGAGATCTTGGTTGCTGAGAAAAAAACAGGAGAATAGAAAAGATGGCCTGAGGGCATCACAAGAAGTAGCAAGTCTTACCCTTTGCAGCCTCAAGACTGCAAAATTGAAAGACTTTGCTTTGAGGAGAAAGCCACTGAGCACCATGTTCCAGAATGGCGGCAACATAGAAAATTGGTTCCTCAAAATTGGATTCAGAGTGCTCAGTGATCCGTGCACTCAACTCCTACAACCAAGAGAGAGGGACGCCTGCCTACTGCTCCTGGTGGCAGCAGACCCTGGCATCATTTAGGTGCATATAGAATACAAGAGTTATGGAGATAAAAGGGCATCCACCTTGGTTTCAGAAAGCCTGGGAGGTCAGGCAGAGTGTCTCTCAGAGGACAATATGTGAAGCAGTGAGTATGAAGCTAAAGGGGCAACAGAGAGCCTAGATGTTTAGAAAAGCCACAAACATGGATCATCCAAGAAAATCTGCAAGGAGGGAACAAAGAAAAGCCATGGGAGCTGTAGCCACCAGAAATGCCATACAGTTGGGGTCACTCAAGCTCTTTGGAGCTCACAGTTTGCCATAGATTGCTTCAGAAGCTGAACGTGGAACTATAAGGCTTAATGTTCACCCTGCTGGATTTTGGACTTGCTTTCATCCCAGTCCTTTATATTCCCGTTTGTAACTTTTGGAATGAAAATGTTTATTTTGTGCCATTAAATGTTGGAAGTATCTAACTTCATTTGTATGGGGACTTGCAACTAAAGGTTTGCCTTACATCTTGGAGAAGACTTGGGACTTCGATTTTTTAGCAATGTTGAACCTGTTTGGATTCTGGCACCTCTTTCAGATGGACTAAATGCTTTTCACATAAAGGGATATACATGAGTCTTTGAGGGGGCCAAGGATGGAATGTTATGGTTCTAATGCAATACAATGTTGATAGACTTCATACTGGTTCTTAAGAATTGTTAAACCTGTTTTATAATGTTCAAGTTATGAAATGATAAGGATAAGCATGTCTTTGAGATCAGTTTAAAGAAATGTGTCTGGTTGCCAAGTTGACAAGGAGTGGATGGTAGTGCTTGATACACTGTGTCAACTTGAGAAGTTTACAAGTTTAACTAAGGGACTCAGCAGGGGCCAAGTTCCTCACTTTGTAAGCCAATCACTCCGGGGAATGGTAGCCTGCTTACAATATAAGGAAGGGAAAGAGGCTTGCTCTGCCCCCATTTTGCTCTGGTTGTTTTTGCTTTCCTCTGCTACCTTGAGTTGTTGTCCCTCTGCCATGCCACCCTGCCTTGGAGTCAGATATTATAGACTGAAACCTTCACAAACTGTAAGCTAAATAAACCTTTCCTACCTTAATTTTGGGCATCTAGTATCTTGCCCCCAAAAATGAGAGAAAAGTAGTCTATATATATCAATATATATGTTTTTTTGGAGACAAGGTCTTGCTATGTAGTCCAGGCTGCCCTTGAACTTATGATCTTTCTGCCACAGTCTCCTGAGTGCTGGGATTACAGATGTGTACCACCTGGCTATTTTTCCTGTCAGAAATAATTGAACACCAAGTATTTGGCTCTGAGGCACAATTTACACTGATAAATTCATTTTTGCAGGACTTTAACAAATTTTGCAATGATTTATTTCTTTTTACAATAATTTCTATCATGTCTCTCAACAGTTTTCCTCTTAGCTTTACTGCTTGTATTACTAACTTTCTTTGGAGCCATAGTTACAATATTTTAAGCAAGTAAAGCACACACACAGAAAAAGCACAGTGACAAATGTTTTAATGTGCTAACATAAGCACTGTACACTGGGTGAGAGCAGCACTTAGACTGAGTGTCACTTCTTTAAGTCTGTGGTGAGAGGCAACACATGACTCACTCTTGGCCCATACAGTTTTTTCAGGCTGGATTTTCAATTCAGCTATTGAGCAAAGTTACAAACACAGAGCAAAAGTTTTTCAAAGTTTGCTATTTAAGTAGTGGAAAGTTCAAGCTTGGAGCTGTTGAGCAACTGAGGCATCAATGTATATAGTTTCTTTTCAGTTGATTTCTAGTGTCAGTGACTGATTTGGTAGAATTCATAGGATGGTTTGAATTCTTTTGTATTTCTTTAATCAGACTTTATGGACTAGCACATGGTCTATTTTGCCGAAAGTTCTGTGTGCTACTAAGAAGAATGTGCATTCTGCTGTAGTAGGCTAGGACACTGTAGATAATCTGTTAGGTCCGTTTGTTTGAAGTATGGCTCAGCTCTGATATTTCCTTGATAATATTTTCTTTAGTTTATCTCTCTATTTGTGAATGTGGAATGCTGAGGCCACCCACTATAATTGTGTTAATGTTCATTTGACCTTTTATGTTCAGTAGTGTTTGTTTTCTAAGGCTGGGTACACTGATATTCAGTGTGCATATATTTACAATTATTATCTCTTCCTGTTGAATTGTTCTCTTAACTACTATGTAGAGACCTTCTTTGCCTCTTTTTTTTTAATCAGTTTTAGCTGAAAGTTTACTTTGAGAATAAAATTGCTATCCTTGTTTGCTTTCAGGGTTGTGGTGCATGAACACTGTTTTCCAGCCTTTGACTTTTAGCCTATGAATTTCTTTTTGGATTAGATGAGTCTCTTGAGTGCAGCTGGCCCTTGAGTTTTGTTTTTAATCTAGTCTGCCAATCTGTACTTATTAATTGGGGAATTAAGGCCATTTACATTGACTGTTATTACTGAAAGGTATTGATTTATTCCTGTCATTGCATTCTTTTGCTATTGTTGACTCATTTATTTTTCTCTTTCTGTTTACTCACCTTGCTTTCTGTATCCATTTCACCCACTTTTGGGCTTTACTGGCTTCACTGTCTCTCTATGGTTGAGTATTTTTTGGAATACTGTTTTAATAATGTTCACCAATTTTTTAAGGTGTTCTTTGTCATGGAATGTTCTTATTTCTCCACAGAATGTTCGTATGTCTTTTTCATGGGATGTTCTTACTTCTCCATCAATTTTGAATGATAATTTTGCAGGCTGTATCAGTCTGGGTTGGATGTTGTTTTCTTTTGGGGCTCAAGACACTTCACTCTAAGGTCTCTGGCCTTAAAGTTTGTGTTGAAAATTCTCCTGTAATTCCAATGGGTTTACATGTATAAGTGATTTTTTGCTTTTCTCTAATGGCTTTTAAGATGTTGTCTTTGTGTTGGCATTCTTGGAATTTGGCTAGGATGTGTAAGAGGGTGCTTCTTTTTTATTGTATTTGGCATTCTGTAAACCTCACTTATTTGCATGTTGAGTTCTTTCTCCATAATTAGAAAGTTTTCCACTATGATTTCTAGGAACAGATTTTTTATTCCATATGTGTTGTCTTCTAACTTATAGTTTTAGTTAGTCTTAGTCTTCTTAGCTCTATCTAGTAGCTGGTAAAGGAATTTTCTTTGTTCTCTCATGATTGTTAAGGTTTCTTTTAGTATCTCATCATGTGACTTGATTTTGTCCTCAATATTTGACAGCTTTTCCTCACAATAGTCATTTCTGTTGTTTACATGTTCAATAGAATTTTTTATCTTTGGTATTTCTATTTGCCACCCTTTTGTGGAGTCTATTTTATTTGTAAATTTGTCATTAATGTTTTGAACACTTTTTGTCAGCTCTTTTATAAACCTTGCTTCCAAATTTTTTGCTTCTTCCATGATCACATTGATTGGGGCCAGGTATTTAGCTCAGTGGCACAAGTGCCTGCCTGGCAAGCACGAGGACATGAGTTCAATCCCTGGTACCTCCTGTCCCTGCCAAAATTTTAAAAAAGAGATGAGCAGTCATAATCACATTGATCAGTTTGTTAGTTCGACTATCTTTTGTGTTATGTCATCTTTGAGTTCACTGAGGTTTTCTGCTGCTTCCTACATAATTCTGGGCAGCTCAGATACCTGGTGTTTGATTTCCTCTCCATCAGTGCCACCTTGGATTTGCTTTGAAAGTTGGGATTTTCTGGAGGCATTTAGTTGCCTTGTTTTCTTAGGTTCCTATTTGTGTGTGCGCGTGCACATGTGTATGCTAAGGGTTGAGGTCAGATAGAGTGGAGAGAATTTGTTGTTGGTATGAAGAGCTCTTTAGCTAGGTTCTGTTTCCAGGTGATGCGTTCTTGGCTTTATTTGTTAAGAGATGTTGTTTACCACTTCAGCTTATTCAATTTAATTGGATTGGAACCTGTCATGTGTTTTAAGGAATGAAATCCTGCAGGTTGTAACAGCATCAACTCATTCAGTCATATATCAGTCATGAATATTAAAACTTGTTTTAATAATTTCTCACTCTTTAAAAATATCTCTTAAAGAATGTATTATATTTCTATTTGCAGTTCATCTGGGATGTTGAGAGTATGGGGAGGAAAGGGAAGGGCTGTATCAGTGGGAAAATCAAGAGAAGAGTCAAAAGAGAGGTTGGACTCTGTTGGATTATTTTGTAACTGTGGTAAAGCCAGTGTTGAGACATTTGGAGAAAGTATTTTGTAGGTGGAAGAAGGTATGTAGGTGGGTAGAACTGTGTTTAGAGATTAAAGGAGCCTGAGATTGTTGGGACCTGTTAATAAACTTGTAAACTGTTTTGTTTGGATCATCTAAGCTAAGGATCACTGCGACATGCTCTTGAATAGTACTGGTTAAGTTGTAACACTGGTTGATTCTTATTCCTAATGTATTTATGAAGGCCATGTTATATAGTATATATGCTGTTAGATAAACGGAGAGGAAGAGGAGAAAGGCAAGAAGGCAAGAAAATGATAAAGAGAGGAAAAGAAACAATAGGGAGGGAAGGAAGTAAACAATAAAAGAGAAGCACCAAGGGAGGGAGCATGTCAAAGGGGAAAACCCTGAAGAATAAAATAAAGTAAAATAACAAGACAATACCAATAAGGGAATAGAAACCAGGAGAAAAATAAAAATAAAAATATAGAAAAAATGAAAACAGAAAAAGAAAAAAAGAAACCCAGCACCCAGGATGACCTAAACCAAACAATTAAGCAAAGAACCCACGGACAAACAAATGAACCCTCTCACGGTCATCATAGCATTACCCGGAGTGTCTGCATAGCGCCCTCTGAGCTGGAGCCACCGGCTGACTGCCAGCAGCCAAGCGCTTTGCTCCAGTGGATCAGTCACTGCCTGCCCAAAGCAGCGAGGACTGAAACTCCCTCCAATCCCAAGTCCTGGTTGCAAGCTGTGCTTGGGCCTGATCTCAGGATCCAACTGTATCAATCCGCCTCAGGGGAGCAAATGTGGTGTAGTTGGCCCAACTCCTGGTTGTCCAGTTCTCCATCAAGTCTGCTAGGGACCTCACTCTCTTCCTTCACCGCCTGGCAAGCATCATGGTCATCCCAGAATCTCCTCTCCGGGGGTTTCCTAGCCTGGCATATGCCAGAAGACCTCTGGCCCAGCGCTGCCCGCTCTCTCTCTACCCAGGAGTCTGTGTGTCTCATCCCCGCTTGTAGAACCTAGAGCTGCCACCAGGCTTTGCCAGTTCAGAGTAGTGGGCAGGACCTCACATGGTCTCAGGCTTTTCCTGTGTTTGGGAAGATAATAAGCAAAGGGCTGCTCTGTTCTGGCTCTGCCAAACTGCCCTCTGACTGGGTGCCAATCCCTGTCTCCTCACGGCCCCCCTGCTCCACTCTCCACTCCATGTACTGGCTGTAGATCTGGGTTTCCCTGACTTCTGCGGTTCCTGGTCAGGAGGTGCTGGGCCCCTCATGGGAGCCTGCTGGCAGTCATGGGTAGCATGCTGACTGTCTCTCCCACCGTCTGTGGAGGAATGGGCAACTTGTTTTTATTCTGTATTGGGCAAGCCTTCTTTCTCCCCTCAGTCCCACCACCCACAGGTGCTGTAGTGCCACTGCTTTTAGGATATGGGTGCATGGTGTTTTTGTCCTGTTCTATGCTCCTACTTTCGACTTCTCTGGGTCCCCAGCTTGCATGTGTCTCATGTGCTGTGCCTAGGAGAGAAGCTGGAGTGATAGTGAGTCTGTTCCATCAGCCAAGAGGTCACTGAAGGGCTTGTTCCCTCCCTCCCTCAGTCTGATCCTCACCCAAGATCCTGTGTGCAGCAAGTCTGGGGGAGGTGGGGTGCCACAATCCAGGGGGTTCCAGTTTCCCCTCACAAGCCCCCTAGATGCTGGATTCAGCCTAGCTAGGCTCTCTTCATTTACTGTGTCAGACTTTCATCTTTGCTCCCACCTCTGGATACCTGCTTTTCTCTGGTGCCAATTTGGAGACATCCTTGCTGTCACCCCCCCCATGCAGCCATTTTCTCTCCTTGTGAGTCCCTTAGTGTGTGTGTGTGTGTGTGCGTGCATGTGTCTGTTCTGTCTGTCTGTCTCTGTCTCATTTTCACCCATTGATCAGGAGCAGGAGCCAAGCAAGCTGAAGCCTTGCTCTCCCCTGTGCAGTCTTGGAGCAGGTCAGGCAATTGCTGGAGCCTGGGTTCCTCCAGCCCCTATCGTAAGAAGTGCGTTATGGCACACACAGGGGACACCTTGCACTGCGTGTGGCAAAGGTACCCAATAAATCTTACCTATCACTGTGGAATGATACCTACCTAATAAGTAAGGAGTTGTGGGTTTTATTGGAAACAAAGTAAGTCTGCCTGCTTCCTGGTCCTCTTCCCCCTGGGAAGTCAGACCATGAGCTCATAAATGCCAAGAGCACGGCATCCACCTGGTGGCCACATCCCCAGATCTCTCATCAAAAACCTGGAGGAAATGAAAAGGCTTGTAATATTTAAACCAAGATCCTCCCGGGGGCCAGGCGCGCAGGGTGTGCGCACTTTCAGGAACCTCGGCGGGGCTGCCAGGCTGCCTGGAAACAAAGCCGCACTTTATCCTGTGGCTGGGCTGTGCTTTTTGTCATAATATTTAATTAATTGTGAGATTTCAAATAACAGTAGAGAAATGTGTGAGATATTTACATCTAGTAAGAAGTGAGCACGGGTTAAAAGGTTGAGAAATCATCTATAACCCATAAAATGCAGCAAAGCTCACAGGAATGTGGCAGGTACAGTGAGGTATCGACCCAGCTCTATCTGCTCCTCCTGCCGGGGGCCCGCCCATCCCCAAGGTGGCCTCGAGCTGGCAGACCCTGGGCAGCCCACAAAGTCTGCCTAATTGGAAAAAGCTGGCCTGCACACAGGGCACTTCTGTGTCCCAGACTCTTCCTGTTGCTTTATAATGCTAATGAGTGAAACTTGAACAAATGTTCATTAAAACCATTTGAAACACAATGCCCTTCATCCCTGGGTTTCCATTATTATTCTAGTTATCCCTCAGGATGTGAGGCACAAACCCTTTATTCATTCTGAGAAATCCTTTTGCCACTAGGGCTAAATAAAACTCCTTGGGTGAATCTGTTTTTTTTCTATTTTTAATTTTTTATACTATGGACTTAATAAAAGTTAAAAAGTAAATAAAAGTGAAAACTGTACTCTGCAGGAGGCTGCACAAATGCGGGGCTTCTTGGATTGTTCCAAAGTGAATCTGACCACTGTCCCCGCTGCCCGTCCTCTCTCCTCATTGCTAACCACCCCAGCTCACTCTCTTTAACTAGGGAGTCCTTTTGCTTGGTTTTAAACTTTACGTACATGAAATCATACAGGATGTGCTCTTATACAGGGTGCAGTACGTTGGGGAGGCTCCGATCATGTTTTTGGACATTGGTATAGACCGTTCATTCTCCTTGCTGTGTGGTATTCAGCGAGCGAGGGTTCTTTGGGATTAGAGACCTCCGCAGTGGAGGTGGACCTGTGTCCCCTTCAGGGTGGGCCTGATGATAGATGAGCCACTGGCTACCTGTGGGGATCTGGGATGAGGTATTTGACCTCTAATTTCTTATTTTGATTTCTTCAGGTGTGAAAGGAGATGATAATAATGGCATCTACTCCATAGGGTTACATCAAAGATTAAATGAATGCTTACAACTATGCCAGCTACAGATTGAATGCTGAGCAGATTTTACGCCTGGACTGTGAACTGTGGACGCATGAGGCTGGGTGGAGGTTTGCCACCGGGCCCTTGCAGTAAGAACGTGGAGTGGTTTGAGTTTCTCTGTGCACACTGGGTGAGTCATACCTCTGTGCCTTTGCACATGCTGTTCTCTCTGCCTAGCCTATCAGCTTCCCTTGACTTCCCCCAGAAAACTTCCAGCTGTCTTTCAGGTCACAACCCACAGGGAATCCCTGGCGTCCTCTGGGCAGCCTCCCTCCCTGTACCAGGGCAGCTCTCCTGGCTGCCCCCGTGGACAGTGGAACAGGACACAGAAGTGCTCCTTGGTGAGTGCCACTGACGGTGACACCACACTGTACAGCTTGGGTGTCTCTGGTCCAAAATGTCTGGGAACAGAAATGTTTCCAGTTTCACAGGTTTTGGATTTCAGAATTCTTCATCATAACACGTTCACTGGAGAGAGGGAGGGAAGCAGGAAAGAAGGAAGGGAAGACAGGCCACTTTCACTGAAGAATGCCTTTGGTGAGGTGGTAAAAGGAACGTTTGATCGCTGAGTGTATGTCTGTACGTATTAAAATATCATTCATGAGGAAATGGAAAGAATGAAGCAAGACCTCTCTTGGACATGCTGAACACTATAGTTTAGACCTGGAATATGCCCCAAAGCCCACGTGTTGAAGGCTTAATCCCCAGCCTGTGGTGCTTTGGGAAGTGTGGCCTAATGTCCGGACTTCCGGTCAGTGGGGGCTGCCCTCGCAGAGGACAGCGGAGACCCCGTCCCTTCTCCCCTGTTTCACAGCCCAGCCAGGTGAGCAGGTCCATGTCCGCTGTGAAGCTGCTGCCCCGCCTTCCCCAGCAAAGGCCTACGAGCAATGTGTCTGCTTGGTCATGGCCTGGGACCTCCAAAACTTTGAGATTAAAATAAGCCTTTTCCCTTTATAAGTTTATTTATCTCAGGGTATGCCTTAGGGTGACAGAAAGCTGACCAGTGCCTGAAGGTAAGATGACTGTGTCAGGGGCAGCCCCTGTGGGAATGCACGGCACCCTGAATGAGGTGCCTCTTTTCACAGAATACTTTTATACTTGATGGAACAAGCGCCAGACCGTGACTATTCTCACATGGGTATTTAGCAGCTATTTTCTTGAAAAAGAACAAAGAGAGCTGTCATGTCAAGGAAAATAACTGTCAATACTTGCCAAAGCTAACGTTTAAACTTTCAAGTAAAAAGACTTTAGAAAATAAATAAATGCCACCAGAACTTGACGACATCCCACTACCTCGTGACTTTCTGGGGAAATAAGTGGAGCATTTCTAGCGGGGGCTGATGATGAGACAAGGGTGGACATACTAATGGGTATAATTGAGCCAGAATCTTATGGCCCAATCTTTTAAATAATTAAGCTAGTAATAGTGTACATTTATGAAGTACAATGTGACATTTTAATATGCATATGCATGGTAGAAAGATTAAGCTAATACATCCCTAGCATCTTAAATGCTTTTTTAGTGAGAACATTGAGAATTTTTTTCTCTTTTTTATTTGTATGTATTTATCATACATATTGATCACATACATCATCAGGACTTTGTAGCTGCACATAATCTTTTTTTTTTTTCCCGGTACTGGGAATTGAACTCGTGACCTTATACTTGCCAGGCAGACTCTGTGCCACTGAGCTATATCTTCAGCCCCTGTATCTAATATCTTTTTAAAAAATTTTTTTTATTTTAAAGAGGGTAAAATTAAACAGAACAAAACAGATCATAAGAAAACAATTTAAGAAACACAGATTTTAAAGCAAGACCACTGGAGATCTTCACTGTCTATCATGTTGTCTCTTGTTGTTTTCCAAATAGTTGTCCAGATCTTCACACACAGTGAATTCATACCAAAAAGGATAGTATTAAACCGATCAGAACAGGATGATGAAGGCATTTTAGGTCTTCAAGACCAGACAATAGGAAGTCAACAATGGTTGCCATAATGTCACTCGTTCTCTTCAAAATAGCTGTCCACACCTTTACATATGTTGAAATTAAACAAAACAGACTAATATGACTCTGAACAGAGAATAATAGTATTGCTAGGTTTTATATCATGATGATACAGAATTAGTACTGGGTACCTTAGTGTCTCTTTTTCTTCAAAGCATCTGTTCATTACATTGTTCATTATATAATCAGTTCTCATAAACTGTTTAGAAGTTCTATGCATGTATGAGTCTCTAAATATATACTTATCCTTTCTGTATTAGAGGAAAAAACAAATCAAAACAAGACAACAATACAAATTCCTAGAAAAACATGAAATGAAAAAGACATATAAAACCACAATACTAGGTGATCTACAGTAGTTACTATGATGTCTCTTGTTATTTTCAATAGAATTGTCTGTATCATCAGGCATAGTATAATTGAACATAGCAGTACATAGCAATATTAATAAAAACAAAACATTGGAGACATTATAGGACTTCAAAAGCAGTTAATAATCAAACCAGAATCGGTATCCTGTTGAATCTGGTCATCTTCAGAGTAGTTGCCTCTACTCTCAGACTTGTTACTATCAAACATACCAGATTCAAATAAAATCAGTCAAGACAAAACAGCAATCTAATAAACCAGATTTAAATAAGATCAGTCATAGTAAGACAGTGTAAGTAATACAGGGCTTCAGATTAAGTTAATAGGAAATTAAGTGTAGTTACCGTAGTATATCCTGCTATTTTTGGGATAGCTGTCTGTGCCCCCAAATCTAGTGTGAGTAGACAGACTGGAACAGAATAAAATCAAACTGAACAGAGTGATAAGAATAATGTGGATTTTAAATCCTGATACACTGTTAACAATGTCCTCTGCCTTCCTTTTTTAGACAATTCCTCCCCTTTCACTTTCACAGGATGCTTTGTATATTTTGGGCCCCACTAACTCCTTTAGTTTTTAGATTAGGGGGGCAACCCGCTATCTACCTAAGTGGTTCTGAACTTTTTTACCCCTGAGCTTGATCTTGAGTTGTATCCCTTTACCTACAAATGCCTCAAGGTTTTCCTTCCTTATAGCTGAGTAGTTCTCCACTGCACAAAAGTGTCATGAGTTTCCAACCTATCTGCAGCTGCTGGATGAGCTCTCCCTATTTCTCTCTGGTTCCCTGTCACAAAGAACATTGTTTTCTCATCTTTAACTTTCAGTTCATTAACTCTCTTTCAGGTTATTATATTTCCTATTCAGAGCATCTCGATAGACCCTATCTCCTAATCTACTCTGCCTGTGTTTCTTTTTGTTAGTGTATCAAGGCCATCTGTGTTAGACTTTATAGCCAATCTTCTCTGCCTCATTTCTGCTATGCTATTTTTCTGCTACTGGTTGTCTACTTTTCTCCTTCATTCCATTGTCTGCCCTGTTCATTGAGGCCTCTCTGCCAATGTTCCTGGAATCCTGGTGATTTTTTTCTCTCTTTCTAGAATGTCCTTCAGCATTTTTTGTAGGGTTGGTTTGTTGGTCACTAACTTTCCCAGTTCCTCTTTGTCATGGAAACATCTTGTTTCTCCATTAATTTTGAGAGACAGTTTTGCAGGGTACATCAATCTGGGTTGGAGATTATTTTCTTTCAGGGCTTGGAATACTTTGCTCCAAGCTCTTCTTGATTTGATGGTTTGTGTAGAGAAATCTGTTGTGGTTTTGATGGGTTTTCCTCAATAGGTGATATGTTTCTTTTCTCTGACTGCTTTTAATATTCTGTTCTTGTGATGAATTTCTGGGATCTTGATTATTGTATGTCTGGGTGTAGATCTGTTTTGGTTGTAGCTGGCTGGATTTCTGTGTGCCTCATGTATCTGAATATCATTTCCTTTTCCTATGCTTGGGAAGTTTTCCTTAATTATTTCTGTGAATAGCCTTTGTATTTCATTTGTATTTAC
>PVJX010007133.1:0-72926 GCA_004027295.1 Dolichotis patagonum | reverse complement strand
TTTTTTTTTTTTTTTCATGTTTGTATAAAGATACCGAGAACTAGTAAGATAGATGAAGGGAGAAGGAAGGAACCGGCAAGGGCAGAAGTAAAGAGAGAATAATATGCAGGAAAAGAGACACCTAAGGGCTCGTCGGGGAGATAAGAGGACAGGGCAGTCAGTGGGAGACCAGAAAATGAGAAGGCAGAGGAAGCCAGACCTAGAGGAGGCAGGGATAAAAGAAACTACCCGCTCAAGCCAGGAACCTGGGCAGGGTAAAACTATACAGAGAATAAGTCCGAGGAAGATTTAAGGCATATAAGATTTAAGTGGTAATAGTTACCAGATTTAAAACAAACATACAAAAGCATACTGCTTTATTAAAAGCATTTCAAAGTAGAAGCCAGAAGTTCAGTGGGCTAGATTTTTATTTGCATTTCCTCTGCGAGGATGTCATCTCAGTGTCTTTACAACCAGAATTGATTGCGTACCCTCAGTGATCGGGTTATGCCTCTTTTCCATAAAGGAGAAAATCATGCACAATTAGAGGATATTTTAAAAAGGTATTTTAATATGAGGACTCAGTATTTTTACACTAAATATTTAATTTGGAGTTTAAAATGTGTGTAATTTTCAGTTTAAAATGTTTCAGATAACTTCACAAGGTCATATTAATATTTTCCTTTTCCTTATTAACATACAACTCACCAGTGCTTATTAAGGCTCCTTGGTTGTAATAGTGAAAACATAAGGGGCAGTAAACCTATGCGGTAAAAAATGGTATCTGAAGTTCTCGGGCAAGGCTACATCCGGGGATCCAAATTGACTCCTGATGCTCTTTGTCTAGGTCTTATGATCTTGGCTTTTTATGCTGTCAAAATTTGTTCATGTATATCTACCTTGAGGCTCATCACCACCCAAAACCTAAACTCTTAGGACTATTGTTATTAAACAAAGGATTTCTGCTCTATCTTAGCATATTCAAATAAGCTTCAGAAAATAATTAGGTGATTTATTGGTCATGGATAGTAACTCTGTAATAGCGAATAGCATAAAGAGGGCAAATGAAGTGATTCCCACAGTGAAAATCAGTTTGAACAAAGGAAGACTTGTGTAGAGAAAGAATATCAAGTGATATATATGAGTGGTTTCTCAGTCATTGTCACATTTGTATTCTGTACAAATACACATTTCTAATAGAGACAATTGTCTGTTTTAGAAATTGTCTCCACCTAATGAGACACAAGTATTCTAATAACAGCTAATAGTTCTTATGCTAAGAAAATTCAAACCTATATTCGATATTTCTTTAAATTTCATTTTACCTGAAAGACATTTTCCACCACATTGAGTCAGATTTATGGTAATTTTATTGAACAAGAGTTTCCTTAATAAAGCCAATATTCATCAAAATTTTCTATCTTCAAAGAAATCAATATTACACACATCAAATCAGTTCCTTTCTAGTATGAATTTCTTGTTGTTGACACACATTTCACAGTGAAGTTGAAAGATTAATTCTAAGACAAAATTCTGAATGTTCACTTTTATATGAGCAGGGAAAAAATGTGAACTTTGTCGTTTTGGTTGGAAGCAAAGACATGACTTATTTTTTAAAAGTTCAGTAAAGTTTCACACAGGTAAAGAAAAAACTGGCTGATCTGTTTAACAAATCTTGGTTTGTCAGGTGGGAGGCAATAGAGCTCTGTGTAAGCCCACGGCTATTTAAACAGGTGTAATGAACTGTGTGTGAGCCCATTTGACAAATTATTTTGCAGATTTTTCTTTAGGAGTCATGTTCATGTTTGGCCTGCTGTCTGTTGAAGGCAGAAGAGTCAAACTGGAGCAGAGCCAAACAAACATGGAGTCGATTGCTGTCATCAGGACTTTGCCATATATTCACATATTCCGAAAATGGGTGCTGATCTATTTTATACTCAGTACAACATAAGATATCAAGACAATACATAATAATGTAGCTTTTGTCTTTACTTATCCAAATTTTTGTATGAGGAGAGAGTAAATAGTATCTAATTAGCATCCATTGTGCTCTAGGAATTGTACTAAATAAGCATGTGCTAGGAATTATTATTTTATTGTGAATCCTGTTTATAATAACTTAACTGAGAAAGTGCATTATTCCAATGAACTATCTGATACTTAAGTTCATTTTTATGAAACTTATGCAAAGGGTATAACTAATTTAATTAATCAAAAATAAAAATATGCTGATTTTTATGTACGTAACTATTCATGTGCAGTATATCTTCAATAAGATGAACCTTAAAACTGGTAGTATTTAATTTTACTGTTAAGACCATTCCTGTTTCTATTCCTTACTTTTTCATTCACATTTTGTTTTTCTAAAACATATTTAATATTTAAAAACTTTATTTTCCAATTTATATAATTTGTAATTAGGTAAATACATTTGATCTTAAAGTTTGAGGCTTAGGCATTTTCAAAATGATGCATTTTAAATAAATGTTTGCTGTAGTTTGGTTTGAATGAATTGAGTTTATCACTCTCGGGAAAATCTATGTGCTAGTAAGCTATGTTTTAAAAAATTATATCCTTTATTACCTATGTCCTGCACTATACTTGTTAACTCATCAGACTTTTAAAGCAACATTAGCAATATTTTCAAGTACTTTCTATATGAAATTATAAATGTGAACACATGACATAATTTTACCATTCTACTTAAAGTATTTAAAAATTTAGAGTTTGAAAGAACATTTGTATATTAATGAGTTACATCATATTTCCATGTTTATAATATTTCAGTTATTTTTAATTAGTTTTATTTTGAAGTTATAGTGTATATTTTAGTATAATTTCAAACCAAAGGGAAGGTAATTTTTACTTGCCAAACAGAATCTTTCAGAGTGGCAACAACTCATCCTTGGTCCAATGTTTGTTGATTCCATTACATATTTTGACTCACTAGAATTTAATCTTAAACTACAGTATTAGGAATTTTATGGTTATTTTATGTGAAGAACTTAATCCAGAGACTGAGACCATACTTTTAAGTGAAATAAATAGGATAGGCATGTTTAAATACAGCATATTTTCATGCACAAAAAAACAAAAGCACAAGTAATTTAGGGCCAGAATGGGTAATAGTTATTGGGAAGCAGGAAGAAAATATTCAAATGGTATTGAAACAAGGTTGAGGGAAGGGGGAGGAAAAAAGAATTAAGATGAGTTATGTGTATGTACCAATTCCTCAAGATGAATGTGATCGTTATGTGCAGCATATCTGTACTAATAATTTTTTTTTTTAAAAAAATAGTAAATTAGGTTGATGATCAAACTGACACTACCTGGATAGTATTCAGCCTACCACTTTTCTTGACAATAATTGACCAGGTAATAAATTTCTGGTGTAATCCAGATTTAGACAAAAGAATCAGCACTCGGTAAGGCAGAAGTAACCATTCTACACTTAAGAACATGCGATTCAGTGAACAATTTCAGCTTCTTCTTAGTCTGAATGTATGAGTATAGTGCTTCCTTATTTCCACAGAATTGTCTAATATATTATGCCATTTCATCCCTATTAACATATAACAAAAAGAAACACAAATATTCTTAATTTGTGGTTAAAAAGTGAAGTTTCAGATATTGATTTGGTAACAACTTGGGGTGAGAATGTCATTCAAATAATGTATTTTTTTAATCCATGCCTGTGATTATTCTGTACCAACCAACGTCCTATGGTGATGAATATATTTCTATGAAATGTTTTGTAAATTCAACAATATGTTTATGGCATATTTATAATTGGGAAGATCTCTACTTATTCATATCTCTACTCTATAATAAATATTAACTGGTCAGTATATTGTAATGAAGTTAAAACTAAAATTTAACACACTATGTCAAAAAGGTGTTATCCTTAGACAACTTCTGCAACAAATTTAGTGTTTATAAATATTTTTGGAAGTATAGCTGTAAACTGCAGAAGAAATGAAAAGTCCAAAAAGTTCTGAATAAACTATTTTGAATACTTGTCACAATAAAATAAGGCTTTTCTAGGCATTTTATTAAAATTGATTTTGAAAAAGGACTGTGAGAACTATTGGTAATAGACACTGTTTTATCAACAGAACTGAAACATATCATGACATCTGCTCTATAATATTGAGAAAGACTTACAAAATTGGGAAAGTTATACAAGCAAAATCTTATATGACTATTATCAATTTAGACATTTATGTTGTTTGAAAAATGAGTAAAATTAGCATAATTCTTAATGTTATTTTATTTATCATTGAGAATTATCATATTTATCCCTCAGATTAGACAAAGAAACCTTAGAAAAATTATAACAGATCTACTTTCTTAATGTACCAGGTAAATATCTAGAAGGGAATTCAAGAAAAGATATGGTCCCTAGTTTAAAATTTTCCAAATAGGAAATTGTGTAAATCATTTTCTTATCAGCCACTCATATCCGTAAACTCAGGTTTGGTTGCTTATTATTGACCAAATCAAAGAAAACTTGTAGTAAAAATGAAAAATAAAAACAGAGCTTATGTAAAATTGGACTTGAGGATGGTTCTATTTACCTCAAAGCACTACCTCACAGGGAACGGGTGTTTAGGATATTTTATGGCAAACAAAAAATGGAGGTAGGTAACACACAAGAGAAAAGCCAATTCAGGCTGTTTCATACCTTCTTGTATTCAGACCCCTACCTCTCTTTCCTAAGGAACTGAAGTTGCACTTTGTCTAACTGGTGACAACATTATATTTGATTTCATTTCATTTCATTTGATTTCATTTGATTTCATTTGATTTCATTTCATTTCATTTCATTTCTTTTCTTTTCTTTTTTTGTTTTCTTTTATTTTAGAGGTGATCACTGTTTTATTAGCAGAGAAGGGTGAAAGAGCCACTCCTGCTTGTAGGTCTGCCCCACGTGCCCTTTAGGTCAGGGAGGGCTGACCCCCAGGGCATCTGCTTACCCTGACTGTTCATTTTGGTTGAGGAAAAGGGAGGGAGATGTGACCTAGTCCTTTGGAAGTTTGAGGAAGCCTCTTTCTCTACCTATGAATCATGTTGCAAATTTCTAAGTTCCTTTTTCTAAAACATATTCCTGAGCATATGAAAATATCAGTATATCGTTTTCAGTTATATGTTTAGAAGGTACCTTCAGTCTGTGCATATTGTAAGCAATTTTAAAGCACACCTGTTTGGGAAAAACCAAAATATACTACAGCAATCATGGATCTAGAATTACTGAAATTTAATTATAAGTTCTAACCATCTTAACAAGTAGTCAAGCATGTTAGGCAAGTTTATAACGATTTTGATCTTCATTTTTACTTTGTAAGCAATGTAGGCATATTACTAACACGCACATAACTTTGGTGTTAGTATTATTATCCTGGTTTTCAGAGTGTTTAGTACTTAATAGTGTTTTACTGACTTTTATGTACTTTCTTGCTTTATCACATTCATTAAAAAATAAAAATAATTTATCACTGTTGCCAAAGCATCAGAGCTGGTATTTCTATGCCAGTGCACATATTATATAATCATCATCTATCAAAGCATTAAGTTACTAAATTTTAATGTTGTTAATTACATTTCAGTGAGGAAGAACATTTTGAAATTTAGGTTTAGTAAATTGATTGCTGGTAATTTTTAATCATCACTATGCAAATTAACAAAAATTAGAATATATTGACAAAATGAATATTAATCCATAATATTTTTAACAAAAAAGTATGTTTCTTTCTAACCCTGAATATAGTAGTATGTAATATGCATTAGTATAAGAAATTAGTTCATTTTTTGTTTAAAATAATCTTAACCTTTTGGTAGTTTACTAAAGTTTTTGAAAAGAAAAATACAGCTCTCATGATAATTTATCTCATTTTTAACACTCTAAAAGTTCATATTATGCATCATGTCTTTGAAATTTATTAATAGATTTTTTAATGTGAAAATACATTGGTATATAGAATGATGAAATTAATGTTCTAATTCTATTTTAATTCATATGACAATGAAGAAAAACAACAGAAAGAAAGAGGAAGAAAAAGAAAGAAAAAGAAAGAGAAAGAGAACATTGCATTGCTCTGAGTTATAGGAAATAAGTAATGAGATAATTCTATTATTTATTACTAATGAAAACCCTAACTTTCTTCCTCCACACACACACATAGTAATATCTATAATATATAAAACAAGTGAGATCAGAGAAACTAAAAGATATTCAAACTCACAAATGATAAAAGTGTCAGAAACCGTGCTCTAGTTTAGTTCTGTTACTGCAGAGCACATGCTCTTATCTTCTTGAAGCAGGTTGAATAGTAAACACTTAAGAAAAATAAACCAAAACAAGCAGTCTAGCTTTTTAAATTTTAAACTCTGCTAAAATGTATTTAATGTGATTATTGCATCTGCCTGGGGACTTTCCTTAAAGGCAGAATGAAATTGAAAAAATAAGCAAAAATATTTGGAAGAAAATAACTAAAATATTTATTTTTTCAATGCTGTTTTGATGAACAAAGCCATATTACTTAGGCTAATTTTCATTTATGAGTAAGAATAATATAGGAGACTAGTCTGAAACACTTCCAAAATGTTTAGACTTTAAGTGAAACTTGATTTTAGAAAGGGAACTGGTGATACTGTACTACAATATATCAAAAATAAATCACCTTCTTTTAACTTCTAGCAAGACAAAGAATAACTAGAATTTTATAGTCTTCTAATGTCTTCCTTAGTGTTAATGAAGGGAATTTTTATTATTATCCAGAGTCCAAGAAATAGTTTATGTAACGCCAGCCACTTTACTTCTTAGTTTTGAAAGCAACTTCTAAACTGCCATTATTAAATGTGATTATATTATGATGACAGTATTTTATGTAAATGTTTTTGATTAAAATAATTGTTATCTTGCCAGGGATTTAGCTCAGCAGCATAAGCACCTGCCTTGCAAGCATGAGGTCGTGAGTTCAATCCCCAGTACAAAAAAAAGCAAACAAAAAAAATGTTATCTTAACAGCTCTTGAAATGGATTTGTACAATATAGAAACACTTTGGACTAGAAATTCTGATCCTGGGTGTTTACTGGCATGGGTAACCAGCTCTTCTTCTGAGAACAGGGTCAGCTTATTATGTTAACTTTGTGGTGTCAGTCAAGGGACCCTTCCTGCCATCAGCATTTGTTGAGCTCTTTAACCTTTTGGAAAATAATAAACACAAAAGAGCTTCCTGAAGGTACTGATGTTCACAAAGAAACAAAAATAACTAGCTCAACAGAAAAAGATATTTATTTTTATGCAAAAAAAGCACACTGTAAGAGTTTTGGGGGTCAACGTATCTTGTGTTACCAAGGATAGTGGAACATTCAAAGGAAAAAGGACTGTATTTATAAACGAAATACTCTGTCTTGTTTTCAATTCTGCATTCGTTTGCAAACATGCAAGATGATAATATTTGTACTGCAAGATGATAATATTTGTAGAGCACGCTGTGTAAACCATTGAGCCTATGGAGATGTCTGAAACAGTGTTTCAGTAGCTAAACTCTTGGTACACCTGTATAGGATCTTCTGAACACTATCTAGTGCACATGAAAATTGTCCTTCGAATGACTGAAGATACAGTAAACAAAACCTCAAAAGCATGCTCTTTTGTCTTTATTTTACCTCATTTATTTTGAAATATGGAAGCATTGTTTTTATTTTTTTTTAAGTATTGTTTTCCTTTAAACAATTAAAAAACTACCAGGACACATGGACTGTAAACTGTTATTTGTGATTTATATTTAAAATTTTATTTTGACAAATCTGTAATAAGTATTCTTTTTTGTATATTATGCAAGGTGCTGCTGGAGTGACTATAATTAATTTTTTAAAAAGATCATGTATACTATTTTCATTAAATACTATATGCAGTATTGAGAAAGAGGTGATGACCAGACAATAACCTAGTAGTAAAATTGGACAGATGTTATAAATGAGGATCAGGTGATGGTCAGACATGTTTTGCCATTCATGATCACCAAAAGTTCATAATATCATATTTTCTAAAGATCAGATGAAGCTCATTTTTATCAAACTATCCGTCAGTTCAGAGCAAACTGTCTGGATTGAACGGCAGTGTACGACTCCTTACCTCAGCTATGAATGTAACCACTGATTTTATCTTTCAAAATGATATACAGGATGACTCTTTCATACAAAGGTGCTGTCCATGAAGTTTCTGGCTCAAGACATATTAATATCTCATTTTCTTTAGTAGTTACATTTGAAAATTAGCAGTGACCAGAATACAAGTCATTTTCTTTTTAATATAAATGGGTTCCCTCACTGGATGTTGACTTGGTTGAGGATTTTTCTGGAAAACTAAATGAAGACGGATTAAATTAGAGTGGTTAAAATATTCTTATATTACTGCTTGATTATATTATGTTCCCAATAACATCCTCTCTTATGTAAGGGTAATATTTTCTAGGAACTAGACTAAATAGAGTTTAATGGCTTGTTACTGAAAATATGATTGAATGATTATTCATTTATTCATTCTCTAAGTATTTAGGTATCTAGAATATAAATTTCATGCCACAAATTAAGTAGGAAAATAAGGTTGACTTTGTAGCTCCAGGTTCTGTGTCTATATATTCAACCACTGAAGACTGAAAATATCTACCATTCTCTCCTAAGCATTACTGTATAATAACTATATAACATTTATCTTGTATTAAATCTTATAGTAATCCAGAGGTGCTTGTGTTTGAAGAATTCAGAAAGATTTATATAAATTACAGTTAAATGCTATGTCATTTATATAAGACACTTGAGCATCCACAGATTTTCATATTCACGGGGACAGAGTTTCTGAAAACAGTGCCCTGCAGATATCAAGGAATTAATACAACAGGGCAGAGATGGCTGTGCCTAGGAAAACATGCCTAGGTGTTGTCTTGTCCCTGTGCTCGCATCTGGGACCTTGGCTTGTGATTCCAGCTGGTAGGTACTGGCTCAAATTACCCAAAGTGTTTGCACGGATCATTTGGTTTTTGCTAAACACCCGCTTTCCCTTTGTGAGTCTGAAGTTTTGCTATACGCTGGAAAGTGAATATTACATTTTTAATGAGTTTTCTCATGTATCATTCACAACTATTATAACAGCTTTTGGCTTGAAATATCACCTGTATCTCTGTAACTCAAAGGAGAGAGGAGATAAAACACTTCAAAGCTTGCACCTGGTTTTCTCTGGCCTTTGCACCTTTGCATCTTTGCTTCATAGCCTGATAGTGTAATGAACCATGGTTGTGAATTAGCCTAAATGCTGAGTCTCAAGAACTCTCCTGGTGAACCATCGAACCTTTAATAGATCTTGTTCCCTTAATGCATGAAGTGTAACAAATATATATGTAGGTTGTAAAATTATAATTTTCTGAGCAAGTGAGTCTTAGGAACAGATCAAACCTTGGGAAGAGTGGTTTTTAACTAATAGTAATTTTGTGGCCTAGTGGATTCTTTGTCATTTCTGTAAATACTTTTACTTGTTACAACTGGGAGGATGAGATTCCTCTGGCAAGTAAAAAGGGCCAACGTATTGCTGAACACCATGCAGTTGACAGGACAGCCTGTGCCATAAGCTGAAATCTAGCCTGGAATGTCAGTAGTGCTGTGCTTGAGAAACTATCTTAGGTAAGAGTGAAAGATATTCAGTTATATATCAAAAAATTTTAAAAAATGGGAAAATAAAGACTAAGGCAAAATTCATAAATGAAATAAACTAAATTAAAACAAAATGTAAAATTGCTGGGCTGGGGGTTTAGCTTAGCCCTGTAAGTGCCTGTCCTGGCAAGTGAGGTCGTGAGTTTGATCCCCAGTACCAAAAAAGCACAAAAAACAAAACAAAAAAGCATTAAATAATGTAAAATTATTACCAAAACTAATTTTCTTAGAAATTTTATGAAATTTGAGATTCAAATATTTATATCAAGTTCATATTGTTTTCATACTGTTTGCAAAGATACAAAATCCCTAGTTAGTGAATAGAATTTTTGAAAATCCTATTCTTTATAAGTAAAAAAGGTAACATCAGAATTTCTCTTTTGCGAGAAACACATGCCATTTCTACATATATTAATTGCATTATAGAGATATCACATATATATCCTACTGGTACCCCCAATAATTACACTTGGAACACAGGGTTCCATGGATTTATTTTCTCTGTTGTGATTCTGGTTATGTTTCTGCATATAATGCTAGCAATGTTAACAAGAAATAATATCAATAGAAACAACTTTTACTTTTGCACTTACTAAAATAATTTCTTACCTTTTAAAGAAGAAATAATGTAAATAATAATTGCAAAGCTTTAGATTCAGAAAAATAAATGAAAATTACTTGCATTTCAATAATACTGCTACACTGAAACAGTGCTCAGTATATTGATATTGTGCAACAAAGATGATAAGAAAATGACATAAATATTAGGCTCTTTGAATTTAGTGAGAGCCTGGACTAAGGTCTTCTTTTATTTTCTGGTTTGGAAGATGACAGGAAAATCTTAAGGAAATAGAGGAAATGGAGGAGTAGCCACTGTTATTGCCAAGAAACTATTACTATACAGGTGGGCATTTTAAGAGGACTCTATAAGAGAATGAATATATTTATATATATCATATATGTTTATTATCTATAATGTATGTTATATATCTTATATGTATTTAAATTCATATCATTTCAAATATAAAAATTACTCACGGTTACATTCGTATCTCTGATGGGGATTTATAGCATCCTTCTTTCCAGACAAACGGCTCTAGAGTAAGAGGATGGACTGAGGAACTGGGCATCATACAATTTTTAGAAAATATAATGCCCCATACTTCTGATGCTAAGGTATGCTAAATTACTCCCACCACTTATGACCTTCATTTATAGCAAAGTGATACTTGTTAATTCAAATCTTGCTACTGAACTATTTATTGTCTGACCATGACCAAATAAAGTATTTAATAAGAGCGGTACCCTGTTCTTTTTTGTTAATTCAACTTAATCACTGCAGCACCTTGAAAATGAGTAATGAACACAAGTTTGTTGAAAGGGAATTTTTAACAATATGTATCTTTCTTTTTCACAATGATTCTGTATCAAATTTACATTGATAACCATGTCCATCCAGGTTATAGGAAATCATTATATAAACACAAATTTGGATGAAAGTTAAATTTGGGTATATTTGGGGTAAAATTTCAATTATCTTATTTATCAATTATGTGAGAAGACAAATTATAAAATATAATGAGTGTTTAATACTTTTTAAATCCTCTTAATTTATAAAAGTGCAGTGTTATATTGAGATCCTGGTATACTTGATATGGATTTCAAAGAAGGTAACTTTTTCACACTCAACTGACATTTTTGTGATAGATTTCTCACCACTAAAAGATGTGCTTGCAGGAGGACAATTACCTGGAAAATTGAGTCTCTTAGCATTTTAGATCCACAGGAGTTGAACACAAGGTTATACTAGGATGAGTAACATAAACAAAGACAGAGATGTGTGGACATTCTACAAACTAACCTTTTTGTATTTATCATTTAAAATAATTTGTATTTTAGTAGCTGGGCATTATAGTGCACTCCTGTAATCCCAACACTCAGGAGGCTGAGGCAGGCAGATCACTGCAAGATCAAGACCAGCCTGGGCTACAGAGTGAGCCCAAGGATGGCCATCCACATAGTGAGACTCTGTCTCAAAAAGACCAAAAAAACAAGGTATATGTTGAAAATAAGTAAAAAATTAGACACCACATTTAGTACCAGAAACATGGTTTTAAATTATTAAAAGCAGCACAGTCCTCTCTGTAACTGAGAAATAAGGACTCCAGGAGACATACAGAGAATAAACCATTTTCTAATGTGACATGGGTTTGGGGCTAAAGTGATAAAAGGGCAATTTAATACTGAACTGTAGAAGAATCTGAAATTTGGCAGAGGTTTTGAAAATGTTAAAAAAGTAAATATGACCTCTTTTGATATATGTCTATCATGGTCCTTTGTTCATTTTTAATTGGCTTTTTTCTTTCCTTGCTCATGAGCTTTTTCATAATTATATAGTTTGAACATTATCTTTTCAACATACAAATTGCCAAAAGATATCTGAATAATTGTTCAACATTAGTAAACATTAAGAAATCACAATGAGATATCATACCACCCCAGAAAGAATGGTTATTGTTTTAAAAAGATAACTGCATTTACATATTCATTGATAATAGCTAACATGGAATCAATCTAAGTATCCATCAAGAAATGAAAGAAAAAAATGTGGACTGCATGCTTAATGGATTACTATTCACTCATAAAAGAATAAACTTTTGGCACTTGTGAAAATATGAATGAAACTGGGAGATATTGTAAGTGAAATAATCTAAGCAGAGACAGATCAACATCATATGATCTCACATTTATATACAGAATATACAAATATTGAATTCATAGACAAGAGAGTAAAGTGGTGGTTACTAGGTCTCAAAGTTGTGCTTGGAAAGGTGGTGATTCATATATATATATATATATATATATATATATATATATATATATATATCAGATAGAAGGAAGAAGTTAAGGCAACTATAGCTAATAATACTATACTGTGCTGTTGTAAATAGCTAACATAATATATCTCACAATTTCTCATGACAAAAATTGAGAAGTATGTGAAGAAATACATATGTTAGTTTGTGCCATCTGACTATTCCACAATGTATACAAGACTTCTGGCTTCCAAGACATTTGAAAACTATTAACAAGTGTACTGACCAATACTTAGAACTGTCTAGGTCTTCATTGCACATGAATTTTACATTGTGCTTTTATCTGTTATCTACATTCTAAATCAATGAGCTCCATCTTTCACTCTTTTATTAGGATAATCGCTCTAACTGGTTAGATATACAATTTCCTAAACTTGCCTTGAAACATAATAATCCCATAAATTAACAGCATTATGTGAGATCTATCCAGAAACTTCCTATTTTGCTACTGGATTTCAAGTTCGAAGTCAGATTTGGAATGTTGTAAAAGAAAAACGCCTGTATTTCACATTCTTTAATAGAAATGAGTCTACTTAAGGAGAGAACTTATTTAACTTTATGGGGAATTTATATACCTTCTGATTCATTTTATCTATCCTATGTCACACTGCTGATTAGATCATTTTTCCAGTGCATATGTAAAAGAATTTGGTTTTAATTTCTTTTATTTGAATAGTATTTTCTATAGCTAGAGGCAATCAGCAATTTAAATTTAAACCTAGTTAGCATCATATGTAATTTATAAAATTTTAGAAGAACACAATTAGATACTATTAATAATCAACTTAGCTTTGAAAGTTCAATTTTTTTGTTACTCTCTGCCACAGTTGTAAGCCTAGTGAATCCATTTAAATTTTTGAGGTAGTGTCTCTATAACTTTTGACTTTTCCCCTTCCTCATGAAGGTATTATTAAGCAAATGAAAAATAATTCCATACTTAAAAATTAACATAAATTTATGTAAAGAAGAGCATTTTACTCTTTTAAATTTTAATGATTAAACACAAAAAGTTTTCAAGAATATAGGCATTTCTAATTTGCTGGAAACTTTCACAGAAGAAGCATCTGTAAACAGAAGCAAAAATTGCCATTTTCTGCTGTCATTGTAGGGCAAATTTGTATCTACCTGGATTGTTGCTTAAATCTTCCACAGGTTTGTTACTCTGAACTTTATGACATTGTGTTATAGCATTTGAGTAATGATTAAAGAATAAATGTATAATTTATTAAGTTCTTTTCATTCCTTTTTAAATTTGAATTCAACAAAATTATGATTTAATGTCTTTAACTCAATATTATAACCAAATCAAATCTTCTGTTTTCTATGTTCCTCATAACTCCATTGTCCTATTTCACCTTTGAGTATTCAATATGTAAAATAAAAAATGCTTCATAATTATTCACAAACTGAAAAATGCTTTATAGTTTTTCACACCCTGAAATCCATCATGTTGTAATTTAATACTGTAGGGTAACTACATCTGGCCCCTATTTCTAGTTCTTTTTTTTTCCTTCAGAAGTTGTTTTTTATTTTTGTATGTTTGTGTGTAAGTGTATTAGCTATGCATTTCTATTTATCAAATCACCCTCTTGGTCACTGAAGTAATAAATATTATCCTACAGTGTGTGTGAGCAATACTTAACATTATTTTCTGGTTCAAAATATGTTACAAGGGTACAACTGAGGTGTCAGCTGGGCTACCGTTATCCTAAGCCTCCATCAGTAAAGGATTCACTTTCATAAGTCACTTAAATAGCTGCTGGCAGAATTCAGTCCTCCACACCTTAATTTTAGAAGAATTATTTAGGAACACAGTATAATGTATTGTACTAAAGGTGCTACTACTGCTTGTGTGTTATTTTAGGAAAGATGTGTTCAACATTTGCTCTTTTTTTCTCTCTCAAATAGTGAACATTTATAATGGCTAACGCATGGTTAGAGATCAAATTAAAGTTGCACTTTAGAGTACTAGGGTATTTATTAAAGTATGACTAATTGGTCCAGTGTGCATCTTCGTTAGCTTCAATTTTTCTCCATTATATCATCCTTTTGTGTTTACATGGACTAAACATGATTTTGAACTATACATTTTTGAATAGATTGTGAATCAGTGGCCTGCCACTATGAAGCAGTCATATCATAAACAGGGAGACAGAATGGCCTAAACGTGAGACCTAAACATACTTTTACATATTTGCAAAGTACTATACCTTCTCTTACAAATACCCAGTGTGAACACCACAAACATCATTTGTCTTTGAAGTTATCTTTTCCTCAAATACCTGAATAAAATAGCTGTTCCTGCTTGATTGTATGTAAGAATTACAGGCATCCACAGAACTTGTAGTTGTTTTCCAGGGACGTGTACATTTTCAAAAATCTTCTCTGGCTTTTAGTTGTCATCTCCTTTTAACCTTTGATTCTAGAACAAAGTTTTAAGTACTTTCCAGAAGTTACCCAGTGCTGGCTTTCTTCACGACCATACGGCTCTCCTCGAAACACCTCAGATTTTCTTCTGGACACTGATCCATCTTTTGGATATGTATAGATAGTGAGAAAATTCAGGTTGCACATTTAAAGAAAATTATGGTAGAAATCGTAAAATAGTGATGGAAATTATGCCACAAAAACTTTCAAAACTCAATATTCAATATGACTGTTCTATAAGAGTCCAAGACATGTCACTCTATAGTTTCAGTGAAAACCTTCACTATTTATGAGAAAATCAATGTTCAGCAGCCATGAATAAATAGCTTATGTACCTCAACATGGCAATATCTTCAACAAAGATCATTAATCAGAATGCATTCTAAGTCTTACTTCTTCAGACTGGACTCACAGATCCATTATCCTTTCAATTAAATAAGGAATTTTTCCAGTCCATCATGTAACAAGTGATTCCAGTGGGATGGCACATACTCGGTTTTTAAATTCTCTATTACCAATATCTGCTGTCACCACTTTTCATAAAATGTATTAACACACCTAAAGGATGAACCATATTAATGATGTTTTGGGTACTCTATGTTCGTATTTCAGAAAGTCTCCCACATAGATTTTATCATAGTTTAGAGATGTTTAATAATAATGGCAGATAAGACCTCATAAGAAGAAATAATTTAACAGGATAGCCTAAAAAAATGTAATGATACATATATTAAAAGAATGGAAAGATTTACCTATTATCCTATCACTGAGTTTAAATTTATCTCACCTCATATGAATGCAAAACATAGACTCTCAAAATATGTTGATATTTTATTCCCTAAAATCTATAAACATGTTATGGCACTTATAAACTAGAAAATAAGATTGTGGATGAAATTAAGATTACTGATCAAATGACTGTGATGGTGAGATTATCATGGATTACTGAACTGGTCCCAACATAAATTCAAGAGCTCTTTCAAGAAGAGTCCCTGGAGGTCAGAATGATACAGATTGAGAAAGACACACCTGGACATTACTAGTGCTGAAGACAGAAGACAATCGTGTACAAAGGAGTAGCTCCAGCTGCGGGAATGGTGGTGGAGACTGTCACACACGTACCACAGCCTGTTATTTGTTACCATTGCGAGCTACATTTTCCTATCATTACTCTAGAAGTTCAAAAAGTCAAGGAAATGTGTTCTGTTGTTGCCTATGAAAGGAACATAGGTTTTGAAATTCTCCTAGAATTTGAAACTCATTCTGCAAGATCTACACTTATAAAAAAACTAAACAGGCTCATACTAAAACTACAAATGGGTTATATACCATGTTTATAATATTAGAGGATTCCAAGTTTATCTTGTAATTGATCTTTCCTGACAGTTTTATATCTTGTTTGATTTTACTCATTTATGTTTCTTCTAGTTTGAAAATTTTCCTATAGTATTTATTGTAGCACAGAGTGAGTAGAGTGGCATATTTTTATCTTTTGTTTGCTTACTAATGTCATTATCTTTTCTGTATTTCCAAACAAATGAGCTTTGCTGAGAGTATAGTATTCTTGATATTCTTGAGTGGCTCTGTGTGTGTGTGTGTGTGTGTGTGTGTGTGTGTGTGTGTGTGTATGTTTTAGTATATTGAAAATCTTGGGATTCTCTTCCTTGATTTGTAAGATTTCTGTTGCAGTCTTCTAGTCTTCTGTTAGGTGAGTTGAGATACTCTTTTACCTGTTCTTCCCCTCTCTGTGTCTATTTCCATCTTTATCATTGACTTTATCATCTTTGTTTGTGTCTATATCAATCCTCTCCCTCCCCCCACCTCTCTCTTTCATCTTTTCCTCAAACCTCTGAGACTTTGATAGGCCTTGGAGAAGATAAGTTTGTTAAATTCTACCAAACTTTCACCTTCTTATACGTGAACTTTTCTGTTCTTCTGTAAGTTTGGTAAGTTTTCTACTGTGTTTTGAATTAAGCTTTCTACTTCTTTTGGGATTTTCCAGTTTTTCTTGAACTCAATAGCTTGAATATTTTCTCTTTTAACACTATATAAGATTCTTGTTTGCTTTCTTCATTTTTTTAAACCAACTATATATTTTGAAATATCCTGTCTTCAAGCTCACTAAGTCTTTCTTATGCTTGATATACCCTTGTATCAATGTTTTCTATTTTCATTTTCCTTAAAAGATTTTCCATGTGAAAAATTTCTATGTGACTTATTAAAAAATTGCTTTTCTCTGTCTACTAAATTTCTCTGTTAGAATTTTGACTTAATTATGTATTTTCTTGAGGCTGACTGTACTTAAGATGCATATTTTGAATTATCCATTTAGGAATTCACTCATTTTAGTTACTAGCTAGTAGTTTTGAAGGCCTTATTTTGATGATTGACTTGGTGTCATGGTTATGTGAAAGTTATTGGTGCATCTCAGTATGTGACATTCTCTGGGTTAGCTATTAATTCTAGTCCTTGTATTGTGGCTTTGTGTGCCCCTGTCTTTCCATAAATGTCAAACAGGCTGCTTGTTTTCTATAAACCATTAGTCATCTCCACTATTTCAACCCAATTATGCTAAGAATGTGTGTTGGTGTATTCCTAGAGTGTCACAGTGACGCAAGGCCAAGTTTTCCCTAACCCCCTGGAGCAGTACCAAAAAGGTTAGAGAACCTCCACAAACCTTTTCCTTGGACTGGATTGAAAATAGATGCCAAATGCATAGTCAACAGCTGTGGTGAGGAAGTATGCCCAGGCCCCTATGCCATGCCTGTGGCCACCAAAGCAGCACTGTGTGGCACACTGTGAGGTAGGACTGAGGCTTACTCTGCTTTGTGCTTCTATGTGCTGTGGTGGCCTTGTGGCTCAAGACCACTGCTACCAGTCATAGGTCATGTTGGTTGGAAAAGAGCTCTCATAGACTGCTTCTACATCTTGGTTCTAGCAGTACACAGGGGTCTGCTCAGTGTGAGAGTAGGTCTAAAGCTACATTCGTCAGCTTCCGCATAAATGAGACACAATGCCTGCACTCACAATTAAAGGAGAGTTGCATTTGGTTCATGATTTCAGAGAATGCAGTCCATAGTAAGCTAAACAACATGGCAAAAGACTTCGACAGGGCAAATATGGCTAGGAATCAGAGAATGGTAAAAGTTAAAGAAAAAAAGCGACAACGAACCATGCATAGTTTCTAAGTTCTATATGCACACACATCTCCGTGATACACTCAGCTACACCCACAAGTGTGTCTTACAAATCACTGATTGTACCGAAGTCATTTAAATTGACCATGAAGTCTTACAATAACAAGAGACTTTGTAATTGGCTCAGAGATAGCTGTGTTGTCTGACATTGGGGCCAGGTGGTGTAAAGGGTCCTTATCAAGGTAGACACCTTGATCTCATAGCTTCAAGGTCCTGCAGTTTCAAAGGTAGAAGTTGCCCCAGGCCCACTCCAAATGTGGTGATGAGGCAGGGCAAAACTCATGCAGATCTCCACCCAAGGTCCGGGCAGGTCTAGAGGGTCAATTTGCAAGCACCAGCTTGATATAAGAGCCTTTGGTTTCTTCCGAGTCTCACTAGAGTGGACCTAGCCTTAAATTCCAAGGCAAGGCCTGGCGTTCTGCCTTTCCTCCTTGGATAGAGTCTTTCTTCTGTCTTTCAGCATGAAGTTAGGAAGGGGCAGTGTAGGTAATCATTCACCTGGTCAAAACAACTCCACCTGCTTAGGTACTGGCCTAAGGGCAGAGGTTGTAGTGCACTGCCTGGCACTTACTTCACCATGGCTATCTTGGCACAGGGCTCCAATTACAAGGTCTGAACTTCATTCCTTCTCCTTCCTTTATGTGGAGTCATCTCCCTCCTTGCTGCTTGAGGATGGGAGAAGTATGGTGCATGTAATGCCTTCCTTCCTGTCTTGGTAATGTAGCGTTTCCATTGTTATATGAACCAAGCACAATGTCCTGCTTACTGGCTTCCTTAGCTATTAAAAAGGTAGTTTGGTGCATGAATAACTGCTCAAATCCGTGAGTCTGTGGAGAATGATCACTGGAGAATCTTACAAGCCATGTTGCTGTATCTCTTAAATATATGTTGTTTTTCAGCACCCAGTTTGCAATAATTTGTCACAGTTAGAATAGAATCATAAGACACCATTACTTGTATTTTTAGTTACTGATGACAGTAACTCCATTGGAATGTGAATCTCCCCTTTCACTTGCCTCATGACTTGGACGATGTTGCCCCCGTATGTTCATAAGGACATTGATAATCTTATGGCATGGTGATATATAAAACTTGAAATGAGTAACTTTAGTTATATATAATTCAGTTTTAGTACATATAAATTCTGTTTCTATATTAATTTTTCACACTGATATGTATTTTGATTTCAGATACTATTATAAGTTTTACTTTTCTCTCTTTCACTGTTTAAAATCACATACCTTGTGAAATTTAACTCCAGATTCCTGGATAAAGTGACTAGTGTCTAGTTTAGCAGAGATAAAGCCTTTTAGCCACATTATCTTTTTAATTTGATTCCTTCTGATATTGCAGAAATGAACCTCTGAACTGCAGTTTTTAATCAGTCAAATCTAAATTCATGACATTCTCAAAATCACATGTAATTCATTATGTTACAATTTAAAGCTGTAGTCATTTTTAAAGTAAGTGGAATTTGCAACTTTGGAGTGCCTCCTTGTACTACTATAATTTAAGTATGTATTTCCTAATTAGTCATTACAATTCATTGATGTTTTTACAGGAAATGTTCAAATAGTAATATTAATTATTGGTATAGGTTTTTTTTATCCAAATGGCTCATGAAACACAGGAGTTCAAATATCTCCCAATCCAATGGGTTCTTTGTTATTCTGACATCCAAATTTCATCAATTCTCTGTGTTTGCAAGTAATGAGAACAAATTATTAAATGCACATATATATATATACCCATATTACCCATATATATACCCATATATCTATATATCTACATATCTACATATCTATATATCTATATATCTATATATCTATATATCTATATCTATATATCTATATCTATATATCTATATATCTATATATCTATATATCTATATATCTATATATCTATATATCTATATATCTATATATCTATATATCTATATATCTATATATCTATATATCTATATATACCTACAGACCAAACTCTGTGGCTATTTAGGATTTTTATTTAAATAAGGTATAGCATTTGCATGTAAAATTCATAGACATTACTGTATAATTTAAAACACTTCTAGATTATTTATCATACTTAATATATTATAAATGCTATCTTAATCATTGTTATACTGTATCACTTATGAAATGTACATAAGAAAAATGAATAAATATTCAATAGAGATGCCATATTTAAGATATGTTTAATAGTCACTTAATTTAATCTTTGGTTAAGGTATCAAACAATGGATTTAGTTATTAAGTGCTTTGGCCCTGGGGATGAATAACTTCCCAAATCCAATAGCCAGTTAGTAAGGTTCCTAAACCCACAAAAAGTCCTGAAAATAGTTGGGGTAACAAGATGGTTTTATTATATGCTTTGGAAAATATTCTTTAGTCCATTGTATATTTTCAAAGTCATGATTCCTATTTTGAAACTAATTTATTATGCTGTTGAAAGTATTGAGTCAGTGATGAGAAAATTGGGTATTTTATAGCAACTTTGCTCCTGACGTGTGTGTGTCTGAACCTATGCATATCTCATGAACCCCAAGTCCGTCTCAGCGTGTGCAGCAAGTTCTATTACTTCACGTTGCCCGTCAGTTCCTTGTTTAGCTCTGCACAACTGAAAAAGACTGTCACGGGGCTGGGACTGGTGCAGCTCTGTAGATGCCACTGATATTCACGACAGAGGGGTCACCTCACAGGACACCTGACACCTTCCTTAGGGACAGATCTCCTTCTCTGATTACGGTGCTGTGCCCCACTTTATCCTCTCCGACAGGGTTCTTCCCAAGTCATATGTGATTGTGAAAGAAAATATAACCAGTGACTAGACGTGCTGTGAGTGGTCAGTGTTTTAGATAAGAAAATTAATTCTCAGGGAATTTTAGTACCATCATTTGGAGATATTTTCTACTTCAAAGTCTATTCTGTTGGCTGCACTGTTACTTTATTGATAAGCATAAGATAGAAAATTAAGATGAACTGTATAATTCTAACTAAAACAGAAATAATAGTCTGATGTTCATTATATCAAAATGAAAAACTCAGTTGGTATAAGAAGTGTTTAACTTTGCTCATTAACTTAGTATGCTTTGTTTCCCTCTAGGGAAAGAAATTTGGTAATTTTTGATAAAAAATTTTTGAACAATAATAAGTACAATACAGCACTTAAAGAAGAGAATATATCCTAATAGATATATTACCTGGTATGTTAAAATGGTTTAGTTTTGTCAGAAATACATCAATGTTTTTCATAATGCAGATTCTATACACATTAATACTTTGCAAAGGTATTAACTATGATAATTAGCTAAAATATATTCTGAGCTTCACAATTTTTCATGATTGGTAGAACACTAATTTATCTAAGTTTTACTTCAAATAGTCACTTCTGTTTTAAGAAAGACACAATAGAACAGATCTCCAGAGTTAATACATGAACTAATATATATCAACAATTTAAATAACATTCACTATGCTGGTACTAAAAGTAGAATACTGTTTTTCACTCAGTATTTACCTAAATACAAGCCTTTTCTTGTTTTCCTAATGTTCAATTGCAATGTGATACTTAAAGTTAACCTGGAAATTTCATTGTTTGGATAATTTTTAAAAATTTGTTCTATAAAATGCAAACAAATTTAAACCCAGCACTTTTTAAAAAAAACTTCATTTACTGACAACTATGTCAAATAATATATGCCAAATTAAATAAATTCTATGAAACGGAAGCTAAAGACACAACCATACAAAATTTACTTTAGTGCATGAAGGAAATGTTCAAACAACTGATTTTGTAGCTCATAATTATGATGATCACTGTATGGATGTAAAGAGAAAACTGTTAAGCTTTGAAATAGAATTAAAAGCAATCTTTTAATGCCAACTTCTTATATAGTGTCAATTACATATCTATTTACACATGGAACAGTACCTTATGAAGTATGATCATAATATACAATGAAGATGAATATTTAATGCTTTACAAACATCACAATAAAATACATATTGTCATAAATACTCCTCAAAGTGTTCCCCTTATTTTGAAAAAACCTACCCCATCAATCTTGTGGCTCTCTAAAATATAGAACTTTGGAGCGTCTGTAGTAAGGTGTAATTATACGTAGAGTGAATAAAGCTGCAGCATGTTATCCAATGGAAAAAGAGGCTTATAAAAACATTAGAGTAATTATCATCCTTTTTCACTGCAACTGGCATCATGTGACCTCTGGTTCTTCCCCAAAGTCAAAATGATCGTGAGAGGTACACTTTTAATTGTGTCAGGACATTGAAGAAGCTACCACAGCACAAATAAAGACACAGATCATAGAACTTGCAGAATTGCTTCAGAAAATGGCAGGAGTGATAGGATAAGTGTGTTGGGACCCAAGGAGAATATTCTGAGAGGAATTAACCGCAATGAACCTTTTATTGTAATAGATTTATTTTTACTTTAAACATTCACTATATGATTTGATCATACATCTTTTTTTTGTTATTTGGTAAATTTCAAGTTCATATAGAATATCTATCCATTTATAATTGTTATTATATTTAAAATTAAATTTTACATCTTTGAATATTATAATTTAAAAGATGACTCATTCTTTCCAGTTTATCAATTTAAACTAATTTCTTTTCTCAATGGGTTAGCCAGTTCTGTTCTCACCGTCTAAATGTGGCCCCCTAATCTAGCTCACAATTGTAATTTCCATGGATATATGAGATAAAATTCTGTCTGTCTCTCTCTCCTCTCTTTTGGTACCAGGGATTGAACTTACTACCAGGTGCTTGCTGGGCCGGCACTTACACCACTGAGCCAAATCCCAGGTCCCTCATTTGGATTTATAACCTGAAAAAATCCAGAAACCTTTCCCAGCCATAGAACAGATGGCAGTGACCACTAAACTTTACCTCCTTTATCTGCATGTAGAATTTGTTCTGGCCTCTACTATAAATTTGAGATATTCTCTAGAGTTTTGTCTGGAGATCTCAAACTTTTCTCTGAAACCATGCTCATCACAAGCCTATATGAAATATCTGTATTCTCAATCCTTCTCCTACCAGTGTAGTGTTTTTAATATGTCCTTTCTGCTAGTGATTGTGTCTTAGCTGTTATGAATTTTAATTTGTTTTTCAAATGTTTGTAATCTAATTCCATGTTTTGTTTGAGCTTTAAGGACTGATCTTTTGGCTTATCCCAAACCCCTTGCTTTTTCCAAGTGTTCTGTTGACAAGTTCTTGCTTATATGGACACAACATATTTTCGTTGTATCCTCTGAGGTGTTTCAGTAAAAACAGAATGAAGAAAATGTCAGATTATTCCATAATGTATTATTAACCAAATACGTAATTTCATACCATCCACATTCAAATTTGGAGGATCTCAAAGGACTCAATTACAAGCACATTGTATCCGAGAAATATTTATCAGTATTTCAAAATTCAATAACTTTAATATTTGTTCCCATCATCAAAGACAGTAAAGCCGGAGCTACTTATCTAAATACCATTCATAATGAAAGATCTTGAAATTAGCTATGGTAAATCACTTTAAAAATAGAGTATTGCACATGAAAGAATGCTTCATTATAAATTGGGTTACTTCCATTATTTGAGAATTATAATTTTAAAATTAAGTGAACTCTGTACTGCATAAAAGCAGACCTAATTTTTTAAATAACATATAACAGTCTTTCAAGTTAAGTTACATAATTAATATATACTTACGTATTTTAACTAGGATTTCATTAAGAAAGTTATCGGGTATTTGGCCATAGGCACAAGCCAAAAAACTCCTATTTGCTAATCATGTATATTGCAGAGGTGACATTTTGAATGAACTTTTGGACTATGTAATTTATTCTAAAGGTCTATACTTACTAAAAATTCTATAGTTGCTTAGCTTTCATCCATGTAATGGCTGATATGTTTTAAATTATGTGATTTATTAATTCTTCAGCTCTGGAAAAAGAAGTCACTGGCTTAAGGAACGTACGGTGAGAGTCTGCTTTATTTCAGTAAACATGTTTACTTGTTTTCAATGCTATATGCACTATGTTAGAATAAACGTCTGAGAGGATGTTACTAAACTTAGACACACTATTATTTTTTGATAAGATACAGTTTCAGAGCTTCTTATTACTGCTTCAATAATATTTCAGTGTCTGGAAGTATCAAAGGAGAGTCACTTTTTCCCCTGCAGTGATGCACGTGTTGTTTCAGTGGTATTGGCACTCTCCCCTGGAACCCTTCTATTCTTTCAGGTGCAACTATTATGTGGACAGTGTGAACTGTGACAATAGACAGTCTTGAATTGTTTTTATGGCTCTACTAATCAGATAGTGAAGGAGATGAAAGTCAGTGTAACAATGTAAGTGTAACTTACGTGACTGGCACACTGAAATATATTTTCTTATATCCAAATTATTGTATATCTTGATTTTGGCCCAATAATCCCGGTTTTTGTCTGTTGTGCTGTTATTACCAGTGCCTTCTTTTACTCTCAAAAGTTTTCTGGTTGGAATCATACATCATATAGCCAGCTCACTGCTAATCATTAAATGAAAACTAATATAAGTAAGTAAAGACACATTGAAAACACCTGAAAATTGTGTCTTTAAAAAAGCACGAGATACAAGTAGGTTACAGTTTTTCACTTTACGTGGTTTTGTCTGTTTCTCCTTGTGTAAATGGATCCTTCCTTTTGTTCTATAGTATTTCTTGGAATGCCAGTTAGAGAATCACCTCTGTTCTGCCTTTCAAACTGGGTGCAAAGAGTGGGAGCAGAAGCTAAAAAGGAAGCGTAATTCAGAAGCCTTTTGTCACACACAGACTGAAATCAGTCTGGGGGCGTGGCAGAGGCCGTTATTTTCTTCAGCACCCAGTAGCTAATGAACTGGCTAACAATAACCTAGGGCATTGTTGTTCCAAAGCTCTTATTGGTGGGTAATAAACACAGTCTTGATAGAAGAATGTCTCACTTGGGAATTCAACCAAAGGTAAGAATCAAATCACTGTTATTAAATAATAAGAAATGAAACATAATTAATTTTAAAACTAGCAATATCCATCACAATAATTTTCTAGCACTGTTTATTGATTTCTCAAAGTTTTTAACCCTTACAGCTAAGCTCCTGTCATTATGAAAACTGATGTTTCCTTTCTCATTTTATGAATAATAACCATATGTCATTTCTCTTGGGAGGGACTCACAGCATCCTCCAGAATTAACACATTAGAGGATGATTACGCAGACTTTTGCTTGGTAGAATCATGTCAACATCACCTTTTGGTTTGGCAGTTTTCAGTTGCTACCTATATGCAGGCTATAACATATAATTAGGACTTGTTAGTAGTTGCTAAAATTTCTTGAGCTATTTCTATGCCAGGCATATTACTAAGGGAACTTTGTCATTTAAGTCTGACAACAATTGAAAGCAGATGTTGCTGTTATTATTATATTTACTGTTAACATTTTATCCCCAAATATATTTTTGAGAAAATAGAATTGAGGCTTAAATATATTGGACATTCACTTTTTGATGAATGTGTATATTTAGATGTTTAATTTTCAAACACATAAAAATGTGTGTGAAATCTGATTTCTATTCACCAATGAATTCAGTCTATGTAAGAAAAAGTTAAGACTTTTGTAAACAAGCATGAAAGTCCTAATTTATGAAGAGAAACAGAAAAGAAAAAGAAAAAGAAAAACCTGTACCCATGGACATGATTTGTTTTACATACCATGAGGAATGCATTTGCAAATATCTTGTTTCACTGGCTGGCCATTGGTATCTAATTGGAGATTTGTGTAATTTCACACAATATGTTGCTTGATATTCCCCTCTTTTCCTTTAAAATGAAAGATTTTCAATATTTGTGAAAATCAAAGCAAATGCTCCCATTTTTAAAAATTTGCACCTTGGAACTGTTTATATTTATGCGCATAGTGTGATACTTTCATGTATGTATGTAATGTGTAATGATCAGATCCAGGTACTCAGTGTATCTACTACATCAGATATGAGTAATTTCTTTCTGTAAAGAACACATAAAACCCTCTATTCTCTCCTTTGAAGTATTACAAGCACTGTTGGCAAGGTCTTCCTTCTATCTAACTCCATTCTTGATCCCTGAGCTATTCCTTCTCCATGGCTCTCAAATGTTGATATTCTAAGTAGAATTATTCTTCCCTAAATCAGGATGCTCCACAGTATTATGCCTACTTAAAGAAGTGAAAATTTAAAATTCCTCTAAAAGAAATAGTAAAATTGCTGCTTCACATATATTGTCCTCATTTTTTCAGTGATTATTAGACCTATTGCAGCTCTTTATCTGAGGTATGTTATAAAAGCCTATTTGAGCACATAAATAATGAAGATGACCTTACACACACACACACACACAACTTTATTGTAGCCTACATATAGGGTTCTGATTAGCCCTGCATATTGAGACATTCAAACTTTTGAGTTTAGAGCCTAAAAGCATGATATTACCTTGAGAATTACCTAAATAAGTGCTAAAAGACAATCTAGATATTCAGATAATATGAAAAAAGATGTGAAACAGTAAAACCAATTAACAATATAACTTACAAAACTTGTAGAATGTCAAAAAGTATGCACAATAATGATCAGCAGATAAACTGATCACAGGAAGAAAAATTTTGTCTATGCCTGAAATTTACCTCAAAATATGTATATCAGTATTTTTTGATGTGGAAAATTCTGCACTAGAGAAATACAACAAAATAAATCAATATGCTGTCCATATTGTTTTATTATACTAATAAAATTAAGCAGGCAGTTATTTATCCTAAATATCCTATAAAATAGTTTATTACAAATCTACTGAGATTTAGAAGTTTGTATTATAGATGCAATCACAATATTGTGTGTTTGAATTTATTTACAGAAGAAATTTTAATTTTTATACTTTTAATTAATTCTCTCAGACATATTTGTGTATTGCCACATGATAAACTTTTCTTTAGAGGTTTGTAAGATTTTTACCAGAAAATTTCCTTACTCATGACAACACTGCTCCAAAATGAAATATGATGCAAAACATACACACTTACACACACACACACACACACACACACACATTCATAGACTTTATTCATCAATGACATAAATAAAATCTTACAAACTAAGTTGAAAGACAACTGCTAAAATCAATTCAATTCTATCTTTGTATTCACAGACTAAGTTATTGAAAGCTCTTTTTCAGGTTTAAGTGAAATTTTCATATTTTACATATAGGTGTATATTTATTTACATAATATTTATGAGATATCATCACCTCAGTCAAACCTAGTCATTTTTACAAGATATGTGCATTTGACACATTTCAACCTGAGTTTGTCTACTTTGCTTGATGAACACTAAATATTAAGTAAAAGTTTTGTTCATCCCCTCTGTATCTTCTGCCTTGAAAATTACCCTGTACTTGTTGCCATAGTGATTTTTCTGCAATATGCAATGGGGAACAGATCTTATCCCCTTCTCCCAGTTTAGCAAGGCCATGGCACCTCTGCGATCAAACTTAAGACACAGAACACGTTCTCCAAGTCAGGTCTCACCCTGTTTCTCCAGAACTTGCCAAATTGATGTTTTTGTTACATCAATACAGGACTTTTACCATTTTTTCAACACAATTACGCCCTTTCACACTGCTTATATTTCTTCATGCTTTTCCTGTTGCCAAAGCTCAATCTCCTCTAATTTATTTACTAACCTATTTGCATACATTTACGGATCATCTTAGAAATGAAGTGCTCCACGATGACACTGCTGATGCAAAGGGCTGGGATTTGAATTTTTGTATTGTCAACTGTTTCCCAGTTAACAAAACGATGTTTGGGAGTTTCTTATTCCTTTGTATTACAAATTCTTTGATGATGGACCGGAAGGTGTTTTCATGTTTGTATACTCATCAACAGTTGTTATATGTGGCAAATTTAGGTAGTGCTTATTTATTAAGATGAGATCGTCACTTTTTCCTGAAATAAGAAGCAGAATACTTTCTCAAACTAGTTTGGTTGTTCATTAAAAATCTTGCATTATTTTTGAAATGCAGTATCCAAAAAGGAAGAAAATAGATTGAATCTTTCCAGTTGTCTTACATCTGCATCCAGTTCCAATTTCTATATCATTTTAAGGTAATTATTTTATTTATTTTGTTACCTTCTATTATTTTTGCAATAGCCAAGGATAAATTGTTAGTCTCTATTGTTGTTTCCAACATTAACCAGTTTCTATGCAGACAACTCAAATCCAATAGGAAATTCACCAAAATATAACTTCCCTATTTTCATTTCTGCCTTATGCCTGTGTGCACATAGGCAAAAACAGTGAGTTACTGTGTACTAAGCTATTGCTGTGTGTTGACCTATTCAGGCTGTCTCACCTGAGTTTACTTGCCGCAAATACTATCAGTTGGGTCCTACTTTTTTACTCCGGCCTTGGGGTTGAGCAGGCTGCCCTTCCACCCACTGCTGGCCCTTAGTAGTTCAGGTAAAATTAGCTCACTGTCAGATTCCTTCAACAATCGAGTTCAGTACCTCGGAGAGCGCCTCACACAGCCCTAGTGCACGGCCCTGTCTTGGTACAAACATAAACTGCTTTTAGCATTGCTTCAGAAAGGTAGGAGTGTGTAATGAGAAGCACTTCAATCTTATAATCTTGGCATGACTTTCTATTTCTTATTTCTAAGATCTTAAATCTTTATTTTTATTTCCTAGGGTTAAGACTTTAAATACTTGACTATTTTACAACTATAATGCATGCAAAGTTAAGAATTAAAAACATAATATTTCTAAAATTCTGTATTGTTCTCTTACTCAGTTAAGTCATTTAATGTTATACCATGTAAATACAATCTCTTCATACTTTATATTTCTTCACAATATCAGTGCAGTCTAAATTCCATTACTTATCCTGGAATAAATATCTATCTATCTATCTATCTATCTATATATTAGATCGATAATTCCTTGAGTATCAATGCTAAGTTTGATAATACTACTTTATATTTGTCAAAGCAACAAATGGAGAATTCACTAAGCAAATATTTATCCACTTAGTTTTTTAAAATAAGAAATGTATTCTTAAATATATGGATAAAAATATTAGACAAGTTCATTGTATACTTATATTTGCTTCTAATACCAGTTAAATCCCAAATTCTCGATTATATTTGGAAATATATTTTAGAAATTGATATGACTGTAAATTTTTTGTATTTGTATAGACTTTGAGTACATTTTTTAGTCTTCTCTCTTATTGTCAGTAATTAAAATGAATGAAAAATATTGTATTTGTTTACACATAGGATTAAAATTTAGTATCTTTACAATACTTTTATTTGGACAATTGATATAATTAGTTTGTGAGAAAAATGCTGTCATTTGGTGAATTCTTTATCAAAACAAGAATATATTTAGTGAAGAGAAAGTAAGATTTTATTTATTAATAATTTGTTTTAAATTTTAAAATTTCTTTGGAATAAAATTTTTCGTTAAGATTGTGCCCACCAAATTTATAATCACCTAAATGTTATTTAATAATGCATTAATAATTTGTTTATAATGTATAACTTTTCAATAAATGAAATTATTAAAGACTAGGTATTAAAGCTAGGTGACTAATTAAGGCATAATTACTGATAAAATATTACCCTATTTATTTATTTAGTAGCACTGCAGGTTAGGGATTTCTAACTGAGATATACCCCATTCCTTTTTTAAAATTTATTTTTAGTTACATATTGAGACAGGTTCTTGAGAATTTGTTAAACTCTCCAGGTTTGACTAAAATTTGTAGTCCTGTCTCCACTTTCCCCCCATGCAGGTTTATGAAGTTATGCCACAACACCTGACATAAATATTGCTATTTAAGGTTCATCATTAAGAACATAAATGGAACATTGTTGTTTAAGATGAATTAATCAAAAATATCTTTAGAGTTTTATTTAAATATATTTTATATTATAAATCAGAGTTCAATTTAAGTGTCTCTTTATTCCATCATTTATTGGTATTTCTCTGAGTTATAAATTAACTATCTTCAAAAGTTAGTATCCCTAAGAAACACCTTTGTAATTTAATTTAAAAAGGTCAAGATGAAGTTATGAAGCAAATCATGTTCAAAGGAAAAGATATTTCCAAACATGTTTGAGTCAGGTCAGCCAGTGGTTCGAATGAATAAAATGTAATTAGTATTGTTGCACAAAGTAAAATAAACTAGATATTGAAATAATAATATGTGAAAATTAGATTTGATTAAAGTTTAGTAGTTGATAATCAAACAGTACACCATCAAAATTGATATTTAAAACCTTCAATCTTAGAAAAATGACTTTGATGAACAAATCAGAAGTGTAAAATTAATATAAACCTGGTATATTGATATATTTAGTTAGAAATGAACTTTGGAGTAAAAACAAACATACATTTCAAGTCATGCTCATCTATTTGCAAGTTCTGTGATTTTGCCCTACTAATTTAAACATACTAAGCCTCAAGATCTGCATCTGTAAAGCAGAAAAGAAGCTGCTGTGGAAATAAGTGAAATAGTGTTAAAATATTTCATGGACTCTCGTAATCACTATCACTTTAATAATAATTGAATTCTTTTTTTTTTCAAACAAGATGGACATTATAATTATCTGTGTTTTCCCCTCTGTGATTACTACACAGTGATCATGGTTAATACTTACATTGGCAGTATTTTTTCTGAATAACCGAAGAACAGTGAGTAAAAATCAGTACTTATAAACTTGAATATCTAAGTGAAACAAACTGTTTTTAGGGAGGTTTCTGGGCATTTAACAAAAGTTAAGCATACAAAGAGGAGAGCTAAATATTTTAGGGATTTAATTATCATTAATAAAGTAACTAAAAGGGAAAGAAAAAGACCAGAGTAAAATGATATGGGTGCAAATGTCTAACTTATTATTAGGATGAGTATCACTCTGCTATTAAAGCTTAATGAAAGTACTTATAACTCTAGCTAGTTTCTATATGAATAGAAATTTAGAATCTGAATAAAATCTTACCACCTTGAGTACTACAGTGAAATTAAAAACAAACAATTAGTGCTCATTTCCAATATTATTAATTCTGGAAATAAAATGTGCTTTTAAAAAGATTATTGTAATAGTTTAAAAATAGATCCAGTCAGCTATACTTTCATTTATCTCAAACACATGATACTGCATCAAAAGCAAACTTAAGCAAAAACATGGTAAGAAGAATGTCTCAAATCAGTAGCCTAAATATTTCTCACATCTATGCACAGCCCAGGTTTGGAGCTCTCCTGCCGATTCAGGACAAGACCATCATTCACCTAAGCTAAAACCCTGACTTTCTAGCTGGCATCCCCTATTTCAATAGACCTCCCCCAACACTTTTTCCATTATACTCCAACTTATCTTTTAAAAAATCCTATCTGAGCGTGTTACTTTCAAGCCTTATATTGATGGGAGCTTCCACTTTCTATTATCATAAAGTATAACTTTATTGCAATAATTTATTCATCTTAATCTGGCCATCAGAATCTCTTCAACTTTCTCTGCATTTCTGTTTCAGTCCTATTTCACTCATACATAATTGTAGTTTCCAATTCGTCAAATAATCTGTTTTTACCATGTCTCTGGTCCTTCAGGTAAGATTTTACGTGTGTGTGTGTGGGGGGGGTGGTATCAGGAATCAAACTTGCAACCTCCCGCTTGCCAGGTAGGTGCAGTGCCACTGAGTTATATCCCCGACCGAAAATGTTTTATATCGACATGGAAAGTCACTTACCTTTCAGAGTATTTTTTGCCTTCAGTTACCTCCTTTCTTATACCTTATTCAGAAATTAATTTCAGATGATTTTTAGACTTAATTATCTGAAAGATAATATGTAGGAGTATATCCTCACAAATTTGAATAAAGAATTGTTTTCTAACTGAAAATAAAAGCATTAACCATGATAAAAAAGATAAATCATTCTGTGTTAAAATTCAGAATGTCTGATCATCAAAATACGTAACTATGAGAGAGAAGGCAATTAATGGGCTAGATTGATACATTTAAAACTCAGATAAGCAAAAACGCCAATCTAAAAGTTACATAACAAACTTCCACAAATAAAAAGTGAATGATAACTTATATCAATACATGAGTAATAGACTTCACAAATAGATTACTGCAATGAATAAGAAACTTATGAAAAAGATGTTGAATGTCATGGAAAAATGCAACTTAAAACTGCCAGTAAGTCCCCCTATATATGCACCCAGGAGAAGGGCTAAAATCAAAAGCTAAGTGCTATCAAATAGTCACAGAAATGTGAATAATTCAGAATTTTCAAGGTCTGCTTTTGTTGACGTGTTTGAAGCCACTTGCAAACATAGTTGATGATCTGAAAATTTCTCTTTGAGTTGGGTGATGATCAGAAATGAACTAAAATATTAGCATAAAACAATTCAACTGTCCATTGACAATATAATGAAAGAACAAATTGTGGTACAGGAAATAATATGTAGCCATACCTTAGAGTATAATTACATTAATATCTGATATTTCCATTAAGAAAATGTATTTATGTTACTAATACATTACTAATAAAATGTTTAAAATCACTTTAGTCACACATAAGCTATTGTACTGCCAATGTAGCAAAACATTTCTAAAACATTCAAAAGACAGGCAAAACTATTCTTGGCTATTAGAAGCCAAATAATGATTATTTTTAGGGTAATGCCGGAGGCAGGGAGAGGTGTTCTGGTGGGCTAATATTCTTTTTATTTCATATGTTGATAGTCTTTACACAGAAGTGTTCATCCCTTTAATTGCTAATATTTGTGCATTTTCCTAAAATATGTAATATTTAAAATTATATTTAACAGATAATGTTTTCAGAGTCCAAAAAAAAGAATATGATAAACCACAGTTGATTAGATGAATCCTGGAAAAACTTAGGCAAGAGTATGCAGCTATAACTTTGAGTTGCTATGAATGTTTAGGAAATAGAACTTGGCTAGGAGTATAGTAAGTATATAAAACAATACGTTTTACTTTATTGAAAGGAAAAAAATCATTGTTCACTGATATATATCTATGTGTAGAAATCAGTGTCATAACGTTAGTTGATGAAGTAATCATTCTCATCTTAAGGCAATATCGTTATCTACCCAATTATTTAAGGTGTACAACTATGAATTGTTCTTATATTCTTCTCTTTAATTTGAGATCCAACTCAATCTCAAAACTATCAACTTTCCTTATACCTACTAGTAACATGGTGTGTCATTACCTTTCACTGCCTTCTGCCTCCAATACTTTTACTTAATACTTCTTAAATCCTTTCTTCAGAATGAGTCTTAATGATCTTTATACACATATGTCAGTTCCTATCACTTTCCTGCGTGCAACCCTTTGGGAGCTTGTGACAATACAATGCAAATTTCTGGACATTCTTGGATACATTTCTTCCTGATAACTACTTAAATTTAGTTTCAGAAATGAGATTGGGCTTCAAAGTCACCTCTGTCATCCTAATACAGCAAAAATCATTTATTAGCCACATGGAAAACATGCAGAGAATCTTTAACCATTTCTTTCAGATCTTTTCTTATATGTAGTTATAGTTAAGTTAGGGCATTGATGATATATTTTAACATTGTCAAATCATGTATTAAATACCTCATCTTGTAAAGGTGGCAGCAATACTAAAAACAATTTGATATGTCCCGAGGGTATATTTTGACTGAAGTTTATTTTATTTGATCCTTTATCATAATGTCATTCGTGCATGGAACAATCTTATGCAGTTTTTACCTTCTGAGAAAAAGGATATTGCACTAATGAACACACTAATATGATTAATACTGGCTTTCTTTTGTGAACAAGAAATCTATGCTATAGCATTTATTTGTTAAATCTAAATTAGCTATAGTATATGAGGGTAGTTGTTATCATCTTTATTTTACAAGTGATAAACCACCATAGAAAACTAAATGGGCCAAGATATAGATCATTTGTACAGTTTTTAAATTACAGAAACAATATTCAAAACAAACCCTCTCAAGCAGTAGAGTTTAAAAACATTAGACTCCAGCGTGAATGATGAATACTCTGTCTTATTCTTTTTCTCCAGTAAATACAGTAAATAATTTAAAGCTTTTGCTTCATCTTAGCAACAGTGTACCTCAGAAAACTTCTAATAGTAAATATTTATATTACCTAATGACCTGATATCTTTTTAAATATATTTAAAAGAGAAATTATGAAAGGAATGAGCAGAAATATGTATAAATATTTCTGTGGACATTGAAAGTTTCAAATGTGTCAAAATGTATATATTTAACTAACAATGCAAGCAGTAGAATTTTTGCAGTCAATTTAAGTACCTATTATAATTAAATTAGTTAAATAAATTTAACTATATTCTTGGAAAAATCATATTTTCAGATATTGATGTGAATTCATATACCAATATACTTGCAGATACACCAACTTAAACTTAGAAGATCATAAATAAAAACAAACCTTCAAGTCAAAATGTAGCACATTGTTTTTAGGTAAAGGCATAGTTTTAAAACTCTCAGGAGTACATAAATAGGGCCAGGAATGATAGTGCATGTCTGTGACTTCACCACTTGGGAAACTGAGGCAGGAAGACTACTGTGAGTCTGAAACTAGTTTAAGGTACGTAGTAAATCCAAGACCAACCTTGCAGTAATAATTTAACATATTTTTATGTGTGTCTCTACACTTACTTGACTGTTCCCATAACTTCTAACAGCTGTAAAATCTTCTAATAATTGGCCAATTTTCTCCATTTCTATTTAGTTTATTTTTCAGTTGCAATCTCAAAACATATTGTAATAATATTAACACCAATTATGCATGAATGTATTATGTGTATCATTTCATTTTAATCTTTGAAATATTTACAGTGATACCTAATTTTGTAGGCAAGATAACTGGAAAAAAAATGCTCAAATTATTCACAATGGAAAATTGTAGACCCAAATTAAGACTTAGCTGGGGTTAAATTTATGTTCTTATTCATGTTTCTTGAGTGAAAAAAATACTCTTTCTATATTTGATTTCAACTCATTCAATATCTGATAACCATAGACCCTTCATTCTGTGAATGGTACAGGCTAATGGACCATCACTGAATATATGATTTTTTTCTAATAATGATTTTAACATTAACTTCTTTATTTAATGGACTCTTAAGACCAACAGTTCTAGATCTCAAAGCTGCACTTGTACAGATACTCTTGATCTGAAACTATTTTCTAGGTAAGAGAGAGTGGTATAAAAATGCCAATTTTACTGAATATTGAGTTACTGGGAAAGCAATCACTTTCAACAATGGTATTCTTTCAGAAATCAAATTAGAGAATCAACAGCACAACATAGAGCTGAAGTTTCTACTATTTTTTTTAATTGTGTAGAATCAGAAAAAATTTTTCCATTTACTAAGTTAAGAAGCTCAAATTTGAAAAATGTTGTCAATTTGGAGTGTGATAATTTGCATTACATTCAAATAGCCTTGTTCAAGTATAGTGAAGAATCTGTAGAATCTGACCTGCTCACTTCCTATCAAGAGCATCTTTGCTTACATAAACTTTATTTATCTAAGCTATAGGAAGAACATGGAGGGAAACTTAATTGTCAAGGTTGCAATTCCTCCCAAAGCAAAGAGAGAAAGGTTAGGAAAAATGTCAAGACAAGTATAGTATACCTTTGCCTTAGTACTTATTGTATCCTTGGATTTATTTTATGCATTCTATTTCTTTAATCTTTCTGCACCATTTTTATTATTTTTTTTAAATTTGCATTATATTAATTTTAGCATCAGCCTACTGAGTTTATTTTGAGTTCTGAAGTCCGGGATACTTGCAGTTATTTAGTTGTAGGTTTAAGAGAAGTTTAAGCATATGACTTAGCTTAACCTTTATGGAGGTCATAATTCTAGGTCTTATATAAACTGAAATCACAAACTTTAACTTCTTTCTTTTTCACAGACTATTTTTTATGCATGAGCTGATTTAGAGTACATTAAATCAAAGAGAATAAGAAGAATGTTTAATCCAATTAGACTTCATCTACAAAGCATCTGACTGGAAAGGAAATTCAGACTTAAATGCTTGAGAAATCGTTTTGATTTCCAAAGTTTAAGAGGAAAGCTCATTTGAACTTCCTAATTTTAACAGACTAAGAATATGGCTTGAAAAAATTTGTACTAATTTTTAAAAAGTAAAAAGCTATAGCTATATCATTTATATATAATCTATGTATATATAGTGAATTTAAGTATTAATGTGCACACTGTGAATATAATTAACTCTATATGAGAATACACAAGTAAGAATTAAAAATACATCTCTTTGCAATTGAATTTCATTGAAGGAAAGAGTCTATAAGTTCAGTTCAATGTATTGAGATGAATACTATAAGGGAAGACACTGTAAGCCTTGTGTTCAAATAACATATTGTTATTTCTCTCTCACCAGCAAGTGATTTGTGAACACATAAAAATTGTTACAGATGCATTTCAATTTATCATCTCTGAAGTATAATTAAAAGTTGCCACGAATTTCAAATGAATTTAAAACATATCTTTTTTTCCCCTGTGAAGTAGATTAGAAATTGTTTTGTGTATTTGATACATGCAGGAATATAAGCTTTCTTTTTCCTAAACTTGCTGTTTTCTTTTTTCTCCAGAAAAAGAGTAAAGGCAGCAAGACAAATTTTTGAGAAACTTAACTTAATAAGTAGAAAGTCTATGAGAGACATAAGATATTACCTACAAAGCTGTCAAATAATTTTTTTAGCTATCATAGGCATGGTGCATGAAGAAGTTTATTATTCAGGAATCCAATTTTTTGAAAGATGACATTCACACCTATAGTTCCTGGAAAATGTAAAAAGTCAGATGATGGTGTTAAGAAAAATTCTAATGGTACTATTTTTTGTCATTTCATTGGACACAATACTATACTCAAAATAGTCGAAGGAGTAATTTCTCAGCTCCTGAAGCACAAAGCTTCCAAAGTAAAAAAATTGGTGCAAATTATCAGTTTTAACTCAACAACTGTCATTCATGAGGGTCCTATTAGTCACATCTGGCATTATGGTACTGAAGAAAAATTACGAGAACACAAGTTGTTTCCAGCTAGGGTGTTTTACAGTTGAAGAGTTGCATTCAGAGTATGGAAGACACTAAACAATAGTACAACAAGGTAATACGCAGATTATTGCTCATTAAGAAACCTTCATAAACAGAATTATATATAGACTGCTTTTAAATACAAATGAAATGAATAAAAATTAAGGAATAAGGGGTCTTTGGAGACATAGCTATAATACTAGACATTGACATGACTGCTGTTTCAACAAAAAGACAATTGTTTGTAGGTTCTAATAATTGCAAATTAGATTAGGGATATTTTGTTAATGAAAATTGACAATAAAATTTCCTCTTTTACTGTTACGCATTTCAAAAATTATCTTTCAGTTTTGTGATAACATTTACCACCTGCCTTGAAGCCATTTGCAAGCCATAAACAGAGACCTGCATCCTCTGATCCAGGCAACTTCTCTCCCCCTGGTTACCGGGTTGCAGAGAAAATCTGTCATTTTTCTTCCACTGGTCTTCATTTCTCTGAAAGTATTCTCACATTTATCGAAGGGTAATTTTTTCTGCACTAGAGGCACTGATTGCTTTTCTATGGCAACGGAAATACTGAGTGAAGCTTCAGATATAATAAGTGATTTGAAATTTGGTTACTAACGGACCTAAAAATTTTTGTTTGTATACTGTTATTAATAAATGTAGAGACTCTAATAACTTAAAATGGCAAGTTCAAATACTTTGTTTTGCAACCTGAGGCCAAAGGTACACTATACCTTCCCATGCCCATCCTCCAAGCTCCAGCTCAAGACACACACACAATGCACACACACACACACACACACACACACACACACCTCTGCAGTCATATAAATAAACAAAGCTCTTTTATTACTGCTTTTAACTATGATTTTCACTATAACATAGTGTTATTCATGTATTGCTAATTATTCCAGTTATGAGAGCCCAAAGCCAAACATGTATTCTCTCAAAGATCTCACACATAATTTCAGGAACAAACTAATTCTCTGGTATGTTTCTAATGATGTCCTCAAGTTCTTGGTAATGTCTCTAGGTCTTCCACGTCTACCTCCAAGTGGAGCTTGGAGGACGAGCATGGGAAGGTATAGGAGCTGCTGGAAAACCTTAGCAAACCTCCTTCCAAGCTTTCTCTTTAGTTCATAACTGACGTCTTTTCCCTGCTATGGGACTTTTCGGAAAGCTGCTTCATGACAGTCAATTGGCTTGAAACACAGTTTTGAAAATAAATTTAGTGTTTCAAGAAGTTTCCCAATAACAGCATTTTCACTGTATAGTCATAATCTATCTCTTCTTCCTATGTTGTTCAAAAACTTATATTCCAAAAGCCTAAAATCCAAATGAAATACGTGTTATTTCTGAGTCTTTCTATCTTCTTTTGCCATCATGATATTCATTGATTAAAATCTGGGCTAAAAATGTTCTTATATATATTATGACCTCTCAAATATACTTCCAAATTTTTCTCCAGTGCCATACATTCTGTGGAATTGCTCTCTCATCTTCTGCTCCTGTTCAAAATTTAACACACATTCCATTTTACTTAATATACCTTTCCTTTTTCCATGGAGGTGAAGGATATCTCAAAGGCGTGGATCACATATACACTGGTGTCTGCTGAGCACTTAACATAGTTACACAGTAAATATTTGATATGTGGGTTTGGACAATGTACAGCACTATTTATTGCCATTATTTATTGCCATTGCTTGAGAAATAGATGAATGTTTATATATCAGCAATATACAAAGTGCTATACATTTATGTTTTTGAAACTGTCTTCGTATTCTAATAGGCGACTTCTGTAAAGTGCTTTCCAAGTCTGATAAGTTAATGAAGAAGGTAATCAGAGGTGAAATGGAAATTTTGATGTCGAATATTTCTCCAGTTGTATATGATATTCAGGAAGTGAGGATAAACTGCTGCTTTAAGACCAACAATTTCTGTGTATGATTTACTTAATATTTAAGCATTTACTTCTGAGAGGTTTGTAGTTACCATTTCCAAAAAAAGTGCTTTGTTTTTGCATGTTTTGAGTGAGTAATTCATTTACAACTTGCTCTTCATGAATATATCTGTTACCATTATTTTTCTCAGACATTTTTTAAATGGTCTGTTTTATACTTATTTTATTTTATCTATCAATCTTGACCACTACTATTATCAGAAAACCCTTAAGATCCTGGTAGTTTTGACAAAACAGATCTCAAAATAGAATGTGATTAGAAGAAATACAGATTTTTGCAAATGATATTGACAAAAATTAAAAATATTGAATCCTGTGAGAAATTGGGCTTCTAAGATGAATATTTTCAGTCATCTAAATTTGAAAAGAGTCATTTAACTTCGTTTTCACCTTATAAACGGCCTCCGTGTAAGTATTAGCTGAACTGATACAGATGTCCTCATACACAACGGGCAAGTAAAATGTGAGCTTTTTGGTTCTTTATTCCATGGAGACAGAACTTGCTGCAGTTATGTAGGATTTTCCTCATGAATTTTTCTTATTGAAAAGTAATTGCTTTTAAGAACTGATTTAGAAATGCTGCTTTGGAGTGTAACCTTTGTGCAGTTCTTGAGTTATGATAGAAATTATGATAAGTGTTATCTCTGAATCATCACTAACTAGCAACTCTAATTTTACATGCTTGAATTTTCAAATTTAAACTGAAGAGGAAAAAAGATGTAAGCATCCATATTTAAGCACATTCTATTGTGTTCCATAACACATCTATGTGATTTTTAAAAATGTATACTTTTCTAGTAATACAGTACTTAGTTTTAGCATCTGGCTCTGTTAAACTTCTCATTGTGCAATTTAATGTTTATGTTGTAATTCCACTTGTATGCGAATGATGAAAATTTATTAAGCATTTTCTGCAATATATGTTTAGCTCAGGTCAGACTAAACTACTATTTATTAAATACTATATTTCAGCAGCAAAACAATCTGTTAGTTTAGTATGCTTAGCCCAATGCTAATGGAGGATTTGAGAAGTTATTTACCTAATGTATTTAATGGGTTTTGCAAGGTTCAAAATTGGTTTTATAATTGCAAGTTCTTCCGTTCCAATTTTTTTTTAATCTTGATATTTATCGTCATTTTCAAGTTAATATCTTCATCGGACTAAACCATTTTCTTTTTCTAAAATTAATTGAAAAAACTTATGAAATAAAGTTCACCATTTGAGTATCAATTATTATTGCATTGTAATTTTTAAATTTTATTTTATCATGTAAATACACAACATGAGCTCTCTTTAACGAAATTTTAAGTATACAATTGTTCACGATGCATACACTATTACATAGCAGATCTCTAAGCTTCTGTACTTTGTGAAACTTTATGCCCATTGATAACTATTTTCTTGTTTCCTTTTCCTGGTAACCACAATTCTACTTTTTAAAGAATCCTATCAATTTGATTGCTATAAATTCCTTATATAAGTGGAATTGTGCTGCATTTCTCTGTGATTGGCTCATTTCCTTTAGGATAATGTTCCTAAGAATCATCCATGTTGTTTATATTTTTTACATTTTAAAGCTGATTTATAGCCCATTTTATATATTGTTAAAGTTAAAAGGTATTTACTTTTTAAAAAATGGTAAGGCAGATATTATTCAAGGAGGACCATGGTAATATGAATGAGAATCACTGCAGAGTGTTCTTTTAGTGGGAAAACAGATTGGATTCGGTTCCAATTCCAGCAAATGACTAGTGAAGAGTTACAATCAAAGAACCCAGGAGTCAGTGGATGGAAGCTTACTAGGAAAAAACATGAATAACATTTTTCACTTTCTTTTTCTTTATGTCTAAACCAATTTTATAAAATTATTTATAAAGCAGGCTAGAGTGATGTTATAGACTGTGGTCATATGCTAAAGGTAGCAGATTTATTTTTCTAAACTTCTTTAGCTAGAATCTTCCTAAAGCAGTATTTTATAATGTCAGAAAAGTCGACCCGGGACTGTGATTAATAAAGCAAAGATTTAGCCAAGTCTGAATGAAGTCTGGGCCAGAGGAGAGTCTATCTGAGTACATACTACTACATTCCCTTATCCATTTATTTGCTGATGAGCACTGTGGTTGCATTCACTTCTTCCCTACTGTGAATGATGCTGCAATAAAATAGGAGTGCCAATAGGTGATTACATTTGAGATTCTGATTTCATTTCTTTTGTATAAAGAAATCTAGTCAAATCACTGGATCATATGTTAGTACTATTTTTAATTGAGGAAACTTTGAAATCTTTTATGTAGTGGCTAAACCATTTTGCATTTCCACCGACATATGAATAGTTTCCCATTTTCAAATCCTCACTAACATTTGTCTTTTTTTTTTTTTTAGTATTGTTTTTTGTCCTAAAATAAATATCCTGGCAGACATGAAGTGATATTTCATAGTAGTTTTTATTTGCATTTCCTCATCATAAGTGACACAACTTTATTTTCATATACCTGTTTTGTGTTTTTTCTTGGAAAACTGTGTAACCCCTTAGAACATTTAAAATATCAGATTTTTAAAAAAATATTGAGTTGTAGTACTTCTTTATAAATATTGATAATTACCTCTTTATCAGATATTTGGTTTGCAAATATTTTCACTTTCTAGTAGATTGACTTTTTACTGTGTTTTGTTTGTTTGTTTGTTTTCCCTTCTGTAACTTTTAAAGTTGAATATAATACTACTCATTTTGAGATAGTGAGTAGCACCAGAAAAGGAGCAGATGTAGACCCTAAAGCCATGCCTTCATGACACACCCAGAAGTGTGCTCCTCCAACCCCTACACCAATCAAATCGCCGTTATTACCATTAGTTCTCCTTTAAGAGACAGAGATAGATGGGGCTGGGGCAGAGAAAGAGGCAGAAGAAACTGAGACATACGAATACATATTCTAGATGACGGGCTTTGCAATTTAGTTTTAGATAACTGTAATGAAGTTTTCCTTTCTATTCTGTCATTTTAGAATAATTTAAAAATAACAAGCATTCCAAGAAAACATAAAACTTATACCTGTAATTCAGATGCTCTGTAAGTTAGATATATAATTTATCGCATTTTGAATTATGAAAACATAGTCTTTTCCACATGTTGAAAATTATTTCCTTTTTATCATCAACAAAGGCTTTGTTTAGACCAAAAATTTACTAACTGCAAAAGAAATGAACATATTGCAGGAAATTAGTTATTCACATAATTTCATTTCTAAGAAGTTCCATTCACAGTATAATTGACTTTATTTGAAACTGGGAAGCTATTTTATTCAAATAGAATATAAAATTTTATTCCTATATATACTCTCAGAGTTGTTTATCAAATAAAAATTCATTACTTCTATTGCAAATAAATCTATCTACAGATTTTGTAAAAGTAAATTATGCTAATCAGAAAATATGTGACCTATTGCATATTTACTAATGCATACTTAATTGTCTTCATTTAACCTTACCATAATGTGTGTATACATATATATTTCATAACATGCTGTATGTAATAAATATACTCAATTTCTACCACTATCAAATTGCTTAAAAATAATTTTCAATAAACTATTTTGTTCCTATTTGAATTAAAATTGAACTTTAGTGATATATTTCACCATGACCATTCTGATGCCCATGCATGTCTACCAATATTTAAAAAATAATTTGGTTTTTATAATGCAATATGTTATCAAAGCCATGTGTAGAAAAAAATCTGCAGCATAAGAAATATATACTATTTAATTATTTTATACCAGAAAACACTCATGATTTCATCAATATATAATAGGGAGATATATATGATTCAAGTATGTTATATATGATACAAAATATTCAAATAAATGCATTTTTGTAAAGTTAACATGTGATAATGACAACATAAATATTGCGATAATAAACTGAAACTACCATTTTCATTTAATCATACCATATTCGTTGTTTGGAAACTAGATAGGGAATGTCATTAATGTCCTTTCCAGTATTATTGTTATTATAATTATTATTGTCTTAAAGTCTGTCTTCAAAAAGAACTGATAGCCTGATATATCCATGCAGAAGTCTTGCTCCAGCCCTGCACACATAGTGTATTCTTAGGAGTAGCAGAAGAGATATTTCTTCACTTTATAGACTGTCACATGAATGCAACTTTTCCTTTCCAGCTCTCCCAAGACAGGGCTTTTTTGCTACATCTTCCAACATATAAGTTTTTACTTGAAATATAGCAAGATGCATCAAAATAGTGAAAAATCAGTGAATTGGTGAGTAGTACAGAGGAATCAGCAACTGGGGCCTCTTAATATGGTGGTTTGTTGTCCTGGTCTTGCTCTTCATATCAAAGACTTACTCTTTCCAGGAGAGTCGTTAGGGTTCATGAGATCTATGGGGACATACCATTTCACAGGACGTGGAATTTATGTCCTCAAAGAAGCAAACCAGATGAAGCTTCCCAGATAGTTTCTCTTCAATGTATACGATCCTCTGGAGGAAATTTTCAACTGTCCTTAAGGTTTTGCTAAATAAGGAAATGTCTACATATCTGGCAATATTAATAAGTTACAGATGTTTTTCAGCGTGGACTTTCTCACTGTCTTTCCTCTATCTATGCCTTTTTATGATGTTTCAAAATTAAGTTTAGTGATATAGAAAACTACAAATGTTAGTATACTCACAATTTTTAAAGTAATATATTTAATTTAAAAGACTTCTGCATGGATATATCAGTGTATTGACACATAGGAATCAAATTTGTGTCATATTTTTCACTCTTTCATTTTCTCATTTAACATAGACCTGCCTTACACAAATATAATTGTTTAAATTGCTATTAAGGACATTTTTATCTAACATTATTTTCCTATAAATAAGAAAGTAAGAGTTATTGTGAAACATTCACAATAAATATATGTACCTTTTGGTGCCAAATATAAATCTGAGTACCTTAGTATAATATGTTTTATTTAGAGAATTTCTAGAATATTGATATAAAATATAATGCTAATAGATCAAGTTGATCACTGGAATTTCCTAGAGTGGTCATAAATTGCCATGATCTTAATGACTTACAAAATAAAATTTATTGCTTCACTTCCTTAAATGTCAGTAGTCTGAAATAAAGTGTCAACAGGGCTACCTTCACTGGAAAGCTTCAGAAAAAACTCCTATTCTCCCTTTTCCAGATTCTAAAGGCTCCAGAAAGTCTGAATTGCCTTCCAAATATAAAAGGTCATCTCTTTATTACATGGGCAAACCCTAAATTTCTCTTTTTCATCTGACACTGAAAGAGTTCTGTGTTCACTATGATATTAACATATGTATAATATTGGTAAGTTCACTCGTGATAGATTATTTTCTAATTATAATTTAAACTTTTCTAAAAGAAGAAACTAAAGTTTGAAAGTTTCTAAAACTTGTCTAAGACGTTATCTTACAAACAGTTTCAGAATTTCTAACAACTTGTGCTGATGCACAGGTCCAGATAAATAGTTCATACCAGTTTTCCAAGTAACAAGTTTTAGTTTCTACATTCAGGTTAAAGTAATTATTAATATAATAGTAGACAAAGAGAAATTCTATTATTTGCTGTTATCAAATTGCTTGTAATAATTTTTGCATTTGAAATGTTTATTTAGGACTCAAATGATTAATATATTTAATAAGAAAGTTCTAAACATGTAATTTGAGCAAATTAAATATAAAATTATAAAAAATAGAGTAATTTTGTCTTCTTCAAATTTGCACTGAAATATGGAAGATATCTAGAGAAATAGAAGACTCGGTGGACTGTCTCCCTGTTTAATACAACCATTTTCCAATCACTTCATGCTGAATTTCAAGGAAAAATATCATATCCTCTCTTCTCTTTTTCAAATCATTATCACATCTTTCTTATTCCCAAACTTGTACATATTCTGTGCCTTTATTCTATGAATACAGTAAATGAGCTAAAAATGCGTACTGCAATTTATTCCCTGTTACCAATCAAAGGACTTTTTCTTTGCCACGGAAGTATGCCTGTTCTCTCTACTGGTATGTCCACATTACTGCTTTTACTGATTATTTCCATTATTGACAGCTCTTTCTTTAGCATGTATTACCTATCCATACATTCACCGAGTTTCTTAGCTAATCCTTTCCACTCTCCTATATCTGCAATTTGTTACTCACATATATTAAAAAAAAAAAAAAAACAAAAAAACAGCAAACCATTTTCCAGACTGCTTTCTTGTTCCCATTCACCCATTTAAAACATTTCTTTTGAGATCACTGGTGGCATCTGACTTGCCAAATTCACATGGTCAATTTTGCAGTCCTTTCTTCCTTCAGCTGTTAATAGCACGTGACATATTGATGATTGATGTCCTCTTCCGTTCAAAACCACTTGACTTCAGCTGCTCCCTCTCACTCCTCAGTCTGCTCAGCTGCGTTTATTTTCCTGATTTCCAACTATTTCCAAGTCCTTTCTACCCTCTGTTACTACTCACTCTGTAAACAATATTTGTCAGTTCCATGTTTATGACCTACAACTTTGGCATCACCCCATAACTTCAAGGCACATTGACATCTGTGTTATTTTAATAAATTTAAAAAACATATGAAACTTTCAATTTCCATCAGACTCTCTTGATTTATACTTCAAACTTGCTTCATTGTACACAGAGCACATCCCATAAGTGGTGCCAATATGCTCCAGACTTGTGAGTTGGATATTTCTCCTGTTTCACCTACTATACCGTCTCTCTTATTAATCTGAAGTACTTAGTGTTTGCAAACCATCATTTGGACAGGGATGATATGGAGACTTTGAAACAAGTGTCATTGTTTCCCAATGATGAGTTTTTTATTGTGGCCCTTTGTTTATTCAAGTCGTAGTTCAGTTGTCATTTTATCAGAGAGCTTGCTCTGAATAACCAAAGCAACTATTGTCTTCTCCCAACTTTAATCCGCTCTCCTTCACTTAATGTCTTCCTTCAGTCACTAGTACTACCTAGAGTGTGTTTATATACTTTTTTCTCTCAAATACAAGTTCTATAATGCCTCTTTAATCTTTTCAAAGAAGGTAAAAGATGATAAAAATATACTAGATAATTGTTCTTTAAAATATAATGTAAGGAGGAATGCCTCTCACCATGTTGAAAACACTCAGAGCATTAGTCTATTTCGCATGTGTTTCAAGAAAAATTTTTAAAAACTAATCTCTGTAAACAATTCAGATTTGTTTTCACAAGTTACAAAGTTTTCACAAATTTCATTATTGAAAGGAGAAAAATAACTTCAAATACTGACATTAAAAAGCCGTATGTCAGATACTCTGCTGAGTTATTTTCTTCTCACTTCTTTCGACTAGGAACTTCTCTTCATTTTGATTCAGCTCCTTCACTATGGATTTTACCATGCTTAATCAGGTCCAGCAAAATAGATAATATCACTATATCATCAGTATTTTAATGGAGGTTTAAAACTAGCTTTCTCTCACAAAGTTCAAAATCTCTTTTAAAAAGCTAATACATTTAGAGTTAACTACCATGTTTTGATTTAATGTCATATCTTGATAGTTTAACATATATTAGTATAGCACATTCATTTCTCTCTCTCTCTCTCTCTCTCTCTCTCTCTCTCTCTCTCTCTCTCTCTCTCTCCTTCCCCTACTCTTTCTCCCTCTTTGACACACACATGCACATAACTTTCAGAAAAAATGTTCTTAAACTGTCAAATAAATGATATCCTAGAATAAAATTTATTCCCAATTCAGAAGTTCACAAGATTATATGCCTTACTTTTAAGCAACTTAGAAGTGACAGTATTTTCAAATAACAAGCAAGGTGCATCTCAATTTCTCAATTTAAATCAGTATTATACTTCTGTGCAGAAGTTTAAATAAAACTTTCCTTATCAGAGTATTTTTATTCCATTAGTTTTTTTTTCTATAAACTAATATTGTTACAATTCCTATAATTAATGTATCTTAAGAAAGTTCCATTCAGAATGAGATTACAAGGAAATTATAGACATAATGCATAATTAAAATTGCTTAGTATGACAACTGAAATAGCTTTTCCTCTGTATATATTACTTGCCTAGTGAGATTGTATGTGACAAAATTATTTTTAATTCAGAATATTCAAATTAGTGTATTTCTCATAAGTTTCAATAAAAGTGAATTTTAGAAATGAATCTTTATAAACAATATTTCTCACTTTAATTAGGGATGCCTCATGAAACAAAATTTTTCAAATTCTTATTTATTTATTTATTTTTATTTTTAAAGAGAATAAAACAAAAGAGGGCAGAACAAAGCAGATCAGAACAGAACAACATAAGCAACACAACACTTTACAATAAGACAACCGGACATGAACAGTAACTATCAAAATATATCTTTCTCTGCTATAGTTGAGCATAGTTTCAAATACAATAATATAAACATAACACAATAGTATAAAACCATTCAAGAGAATGAAACAATTACAGGACATTCTGAACCGAATAACTATGATCAATGGCTACTATAATATCTCATCTTCAATAAAAAGATTTGTTTATACTATTACATATATTAAAATCCCAATAAGACACAACATAATAGAATCGATGGTAATAGCAGAGTAGAAGCATGGTAGGACTTCTAAGCAAGATGATATTAAATCAGCAATGGCTGCCATAATGTTTTGTTTTCTTCAAAACAGCTTTTCATACCATCACACATAAAATCAAATAAAACAGAATTAAACCATTCCAACTGATGAATAAAAACATAAGACTTCAAAGCAATGAAATGGGAAATCATGATTACCATAAAATCTTATATACTCTTACCATCTCTCATACTATGGAGACTATACTGTATTTACACATGTGATTTTAGTTTATTTCGCTTATGAGTATGGTCTCAAGTTGTGTCCATTTATTTATAAATATTTCAATGTGATCATTCTTTATAGCTGAGTAGTACTCCATTGTATAAAAATGCCACAACTTTTTTATCCATTCCTCAGTTGATGGGCACTTAGGTTGTTTCCAAGATCTGGCTGTTACAAATTGTGCTGCTATAAACATGGGTGCACATATATCACTGTGGTATGATGTTTTCAGATCTTCTAGGAAAATTCTTATTTTTTGTCTTAAGCCTAATTTGGTATCACAAAATACCAATTATTTTTCTCTTTTCAGTTTAGTAATCTTTATTATGGATTTCTTATACTAAATTTTGACATTTGAGTATGCTATGTATTTTATTACCTATTCCATCTTTTAATACAGGATCTCACTATGTAGATCAGCCATGCATCAAATTCGTGGCAATCTTCCTACTTCGGCCTCCAAAAGGCTGGGATTATAGGCCTGCACCATCACAACCAGCTCTAGTACATGTTTCAAACTCACTTTAGTGGCATAAATGTTATGTCATCTTCCTATAATCTGAATTATGCCATCAAGTCTTTACTTTTTTATTGCATTTTATGCCAGTGTTATTTCTTTCCATATTTGGCTATAAGCTTACATTTCAAAAGTTATATTTCATACAAATAAAATAGTATATATGCATTCTCCTTTCATCTTTATAATCACATACATGGAGATATTCACAGTAATAGCTATAATTATCTAATTATTAATAATTGGAAAATGCTTGAAGAAAACTAGATTCATTATCCCATTAACTTACTCCCCTTTGTTTTGTTCTTATTTACTGAAGACAGAAGCACAATAACTGTAGGATAATACGGAAATCTCATTGAAAGTTGAAATGTCAGTGCTTCTCTCACCCACATAATGATTAGCAGCTAAGATCTATACCCACATTAAGGACCGTCTATTGCCATTCTCACATCTTGAAAGCACAGAAAAGTATTGGTTAACATCATCAATGTTAGTTTATCCTAGAAATGTGGTCCCAGTTTTTAAAAGCCCACATGATTATAAATGTAGAGTAAAAATTATTATTTGAAGAAAGTATGAAATGTGTAGTAATAATAACTGTGGCTCAAATGCATTCTTATGTTAGAGACAGAGAAACGCAAAAGAAAACACTTGTGAATATACATGTGCCTCATGGATGTGTATTATTTTTTTAAAGTAACGGCATGGAATTTCTAAAAATTACTCAAGAAATCATGAACAAAATAAAGATGAAAATTTCCACTCCTGAGACAGCATTCTTTTACATATTTTGTATATTACTGAGATAGAGTTTTTTCAAGGCAGAAAGACTCAAAGTTATTAGTAGTTCCTGAAGACTACTATGAGAGAAAGTTTAATGTTACAGAATTTCAACACAAAAGTCCTCTATGTGTAACTTCCTACCTGACCACGGGCAGACCTTAACTATTGCACTGCTACTGGACAACAGAAACAACTCAATTTTCTTTGGCCAACACATACACTAAAAAGAAGATTAATTAATTGTTTTAAATAGTTAATTTCCTATTAAAATTGGAAAATTGTCTTTTTCCAAAAAAATCAGATGATAATGTGAAGAAAATAGATTTTTTCACTTGAACAAAGAAACGCTTGTAAATTTTAATTCAGCTACATCCCTAGAATTTCTATTTTTTTAAAGTCAAATTAATTTATTTAGATTATCTTCCTAAATCTTGTAGTCTAATTCATTTGTGGCCCCTTACTGAAACAATTTTTCCACTTAATGATTTATGTTACCAAATACGCATGCACACACATCCATCCCACCACAAGTACAAATACATTTTTTAAAACTTGATACATACTTATTGACAAGTTATTAGAAAGATACAGTTTTGAAATGCATAATCATGGCTTGGTGGGTATGGGCAGGGGTACAGAATTTATTTAATTTTCATTTATTTAATTCACTAAATCATAACATTACTAAAACTATAACATCAAAATCATTCATAATATATGATTCAAACTTTACCCATAGGCATCAGATTACCAAGTTTCCTGATTCCTAGTTTTCTGTTTCTGGAAATGAAAACTAGAGGAGAAAACATTCTAGTCAATCATTGTATGAAACTTTGCATTATATAATAATATTTTCTCTAATAGAAACATCTTACTGAATCATATAAAGTAGTACACATTTCCTAGTTTTGTAAGTTATGCAGTGCATTTTGTGAATGGAAATTAAAAACTGGAACTATTGAACTTAAGTGAAAATTCTAAGGTGAAAAGTGTTACTTTCTAAAACTGATTATTGCTTAATTGGACATCAGCATTAATTAAGTAGGGGAAAACCTATAGTTTAAATTTCCATGTATTTTTTTTGGCTTAACATTTTATTATTATTTTCTGAAAAATTTTTAAAAGAAAATTTAGGTTACTTTCTATTGCTTTCACTAGTTTGAAAAAATATATCAAAATAGCATTTTGTGGTTTATGTATACTTCTTTTTCATGTTTTGTGGTTTGTGTATACCTCTTTTTCATGATTTTTCTATAAAGACCCTTATTAGAAAAGGAAATTATTTTAGGTTACATTGTTTTGCCAATATTCGTATACTCAGAAAGAAGGAAGAAACTGGAGAATAAATTTATTTAGGTGATGTATGGAAGCAAGGTACCCCAATTGCTTCTACTAAATGTAAATAATAAATTTTAATTTATATTAGGATTTAATACTTATTTATTTATTGTATTTCATTTTTACTGTAAAATCATGCATATGATCTAACACTGCCAATTCCAAATATTTTTGTTTAATGAAGGCAATTGTATAACATGACCTTATTTTTCTCTGAGGATTAACAATAACACTAGACACTTTTTCCTATAATACACTATAAAAATGTCTAATTAAGCATGAATTCTTCAGAGTTTATCGATTACTTGTCCCTGTCTATTAGACAAGTGTTGCAGAAAGAACTTACAAACTTAAACTCTATGTATCTTTACAGACATGCTTAGAGCAAATTAACTGCAGTTATAACAAGTCACTACATAAAAAAGCTAATTTGTTTTTAAAATCCATTCATTCAATATGCACTGATAAAAAGCAAATCTGTTCTAATGCTGACAAAAAGTATAATTATAAATTGAAATATGATTTTTGGACAAAAGATAAAGTCTGGAAAAATAGCAAATGAATCTGATTTATACATAACAAAAAGTATCAAAGAAACTTTACATAAGAAAGAGATTCTCATATTGAAATTGAAAAAGAGAAAATGTCTAGGCAGAAATGACTAAAATAAAATTAAATTTCTATGGTTTATATTCTTAATTTTTTTAAATTTTATTTTAAAGATGATAAAACAGAATAAAACCAATCAAAACAAACCAGTGTAAGAGATACAGGACTTCAGAACATTGCAAAATCAACAATAGTTACCATACTGCCTCTTGATGTCTTCAACATAGCTGCAGATCACTTTCGACACCATAAAAATGAAAGAGAACAAAACAGAATAGAAACAATAAAAACAAAACAATGAATGCAATAAAGGATTTCAAAACAAGCCAATAGTAAATCCAAAATTACTACCATACTATTTCTTGCTATCTTTGAATTAGCTGTTCCTGACATCAGATTTGATTGACAGTATCAAACAAGACAAAAGAAAATAAAACCAAACCCAACAAAATAATGCAAAATGATATAGGACTTCCAAAAGAAGACCACAGGGAATCAGCAATGGCTGCAACCCTCAGCAGGAGATCTCCCCTAGATGCCACACTGCTTACCACTATCCTCTGAACCTATGATCAGACCTCTGGCCCTAGACCTGCAGTGTTAGTGAAACATCGAAACACCACTAGCATCCAATTGCATTTCACCGCCATAGCTATCATCATCACAGCCTGTGTTTCTGTGGAGAAGCTGGTCACTTACAGGTGTGTGTGGGGCTGGCACTTATTGTTTGCCAGCTCTTTTGCTGGAAGGGTCAGGGATCTGTCTGTTCCAGTCTGGTAGAGGCTTGCACAGGGCACTGATTCTCAGACTGGGTTTGCTTCCTAGTGTGGCCATGTTCTCTCTACCCCCTGTCCAAAAATGGTGCTGACTTATGGCGAAGAGGCTGAAGTCTGTCTGGTGGGGGCCTTCACATGGCACTGGTTCCAAGAGTGGGCTGTAGTTTATTTTATTTATTTATTTATTTATTTATTTATTTATTTTTTTGTGCTGGGGATTGAACTCACAACCTTGTGTTTGCCAAGCTGGCACTTAGGCTGCTAAGCTAAATCTCCAGCCCTATAATTAGTATTCTTAAAAATGCTAAGAGAATGAAATATAAAAGTATCTTCATTACCAGAAATAATGATTGTGTGAGGTAATACACATATTAATTACACAGATTTTGTCATTCCTAACTATATATGTATTTCAAAACACCATGTTGTACATGATTAATACATGCAATTTTACATATTAATTCAAATAAAACAATAAACCAGAAGTAGTAATAAACATCTTTCAAACAAATGGAAAAAAAAAACCAAGATCAAATAGTTTGATTATTGAGTTATGCCAAACATTTAAGAGGAATTACTATCAATTCTTTAATATGCCAAAGTAATTGAGAAAATTTTTTTCCAAACTCATTGTATAGAGCCAGTATTACCTTCTATTAAAATAAGAAAAAGGACACACTCACTCACAAACACAAAACAAAAACAAAATCATACAAGCTACAGTCTTGATGAACATACATGCAAAAATCTTCAAAAAAATTTCAGTAAATAATCCAAGAGCAGAATAAAATATTATTCACCATAATCAAGTGGTATTTATTCTGGAGAGGTTCACCATATGCATAAAAATAAATGCTTAAATCACAAGGAGACAAAACCATATGTTGCCTCAAATGATGAAGAAAATCATTAAATAAATGTTAACATTGCTGAATTATAAAAGCTCTGAAAAAATTAGGTTTAGAAGGAATATAACCCAACATAGTAAAGCAGATATAAATATAGATATAGATAGATATAGATATATAGAAATATAGATATAGATACAGATATAGATATTATACCAACAGCTAAAATCTTACTTAATGAGGGATAGCTTTCTCTCTAAGGATGAACACTTGCTCTATTTGTATTCAACATAGTATAGAAGTCTTAACCAAGACAATCAGATGAAAGGAAGACATAGATGGCATTAAAATGGAAAATAGGAACTCAAATCACAATTCTCTAGAGAAGAGAAACTTGTGAAACTTAAAAATTCCACCAAGGTTTTTCAAACTAATTACCTCTTATGCATTTTTTGTCATAAAATCTCTCATTTTCTTCAAAATATTTCCATGGTATATTAGAAATATTTTCCATTTTGGTATTTTGGAAAATGAATAAATGGGAAATATCTTTAAAATAATCACCAACTCCAAGGACATTTGACATGTTATTTGAAAACTAGAAAAACATGCAAGATGATTATTTAAATGTATGTACAATTTAATGTCTGTCACTTTAATGGGTCAAAGAACAATGGTGTCCTGATTCACACTTTTGTTTGTGAAAATTTGGTTCACAAACAGAAGCATTTGCTAAAATTTTGCTTTTGTTTACGAACTCTGCATCGGGTGGAGGGTAAGACTAAGGTCAACTTTCCTGCATGAACAGGAACAGGCCAAGATTTCCAGCATCATGGAATGAATTAAGTTCATGAATGGAGGTGCCACTGTATTCCACAGACAGTATGTGTGCCTCTGGCAGCTACTACTGTGGTCTTTGCATTTATGAATTTTACTTTTTTCAATACTATACAGAAATGAAATCAGAGTGTCTGTCTTGGTGAGTCTGATTTAACATCACCCGGGATCATTTGTGTTTTCTTCTTTATTTTCCTTTTATCCACTCTTTGATTGATTAAAATGATTAGTGGATCTCACCTTGCAGATCTGTACCTGCACCCGACATACTCTGATCATTTTCACTCTCCTACTCTCCTTGCCCTGTCCTCCTTCTTAATTGAATAACTTTGGAGAGTCAATGCATGTGTTTGGTTTATATCCATCCTCCATTATGCCTTGCAGACTTTTTATTCCCTTTCTTTTATTTAATAATAGTCTCCATTTTATTTGGCATAAATTATACATTTCTCATATTATGGATAATATCTGATATATGTCTTTCTTAGTCTGGCTTATTTTGTTCAAGATGATGGTCTCCAGATCCATTAATTTTCCTGCAAATGATAAAATTTTGTTCTTCCTATGGCTGAATAGTAGTTTGTTGCATTATTGTATAAACTGCATTTTCGTATACACATACCTGTTATTTAGCACCTAGTCTGGTTCCATGCCTTCACTATTGTAAATTGTGCTGCAATAAACACGGGTATGCAAGTTTCTTACAGTGTAGTTTCCTTTAATATTCAGGTATATACTAAGTGGTGCTGTAACTCAAATGGTAACTCTAGGTTTGGTTTCCTGAAGAACTTCCCTATTAACTTCCATAGTGGCTGTAAAAGTTTGCCTTCCCATGCTTGCTTTGGCACACATACATTATGCTCGAATTACAAAGATACACAAAAGAATAGTACAGTTCCTGTACGAGGGTGACTGACTAATTCATGAAGTATTCCATATGCAAATTTGCCTCCCTAGTAGCAGTGTGGAAGCATTCCTTTTTCTCCATATCCTTTCCACTATTGACGTTTTTTGTATTCTTGATGATAGCAATTCTTGTTGAGGTGAGTGGATAGTTTTGATTTGCATTTCTCAAGTGGCTGAAGCAATTGAACATTTTTGTTTCCTTAATGGCCATTTGTACTTTCGTTTTTGAGAAGTATTTGTTCAGTTCACTTGCTCATTTATTGGTTAGGCTATTTAATTAGTTGGTATTATTTTTTCCTATTCTTTATATATTCTAAGTGTTAATTTTCTATCACAAGATTAATGCATAAAGCTTTTTTTTTCCATTCTGTAAGTTGTCTCTACTCTATGTTGGTTTCACTTGCTGTGCAGGAAAAGTTTTATTTGATGTAGTACTATTCATAAATATTTGCTAATTTTTCTTGTGTTTTGGATTCTATTATTTGTCTATGTCTATGACTTCAACTGTTTCTCCTGTATATTCTCAAGCAATTTCAAATTTTCATGTCTTATACCTAGATTTATGATCCACATAAAATTTGTTTTCATAAGCATGAGAGGTAGGTGCTAGTTTCAGTATGCTACAAGTCTATGTCCAATTTTCCCAACTCCCTTTGTTAAAGAAGCTCTCTTTTCTCCAATGTGTATTTTTGGATCTTTTGTCCAGAATCAGATGGTTGTAGTTGCATGGATTTGTTTCCATGTCCTCTATTCTTTATCCACTTGTCTCCATATCTATTCTGGTGTCAGCACCATGTTTTTGTTATGATGCTTTGTAGTGGAATGATGAGTTGTGTATTGTGAGGCCTCTAGCCTTGCTACATTTGCTTTGGCTATTCTGGGTCTTTTGTATTTCCATATGAATTTTAGGATTTTCTCTAGCTCTGTGTAGAACATTATGTGATAGGTATTACATTGAATCTGTAGATCTCTTTTAGTAATGTGGTCATTTTGATAGCGTTAGTTCTGCCAATCCATGAACACATAAAAAAAACCTACAGCCATTATCATTCTAAACGAGCAAACATAGAAATGTTTTCTCTCCAATCAAGTACAAAGCAAGGATGACAACTGTCCTCTCATTCATTGCAGTTCTTGAAATTTTAGTTGGAATAATTAGGCAAGATTTCAAAATATATAAGAGATACAAATAGAAAAAAAAGTTAAGATGTCCTTGTTTGTTGATGATATGTTACTACATTTAGAAGACTCAAAAGATTTTTAGAACTGACAAATGAAGATTGTATGGGATATCAAAGTCATATGAAAAATCAATAGTTTTATTATGAATCAATAATGGAGTGTATGAGAAAGAGACCAGGAAAACAATCTCATTTGCAATACTTCAAGTAAATGAAAACACGTAGAATCAATCAAAGTGAAACATAGCTATGATGAAAATTAATGAACACTGAGGATAGAAGTTGAAGACATCAGAAAATGGAAAGCCTTTTTTTTAATACTAGAATAACTACTGTTGCATACATACTTTGTGGTCTCTTTATCCATTCCTCCATTAATAGATAAAGAATTATTTTTGGCTCTCCAGTTATAAATGAGACTTACATTTGGACTCCTATTGAATAGCCATACTCTTATTGAATTATTTTTTGCTGTCCAAATTATATATTATTTTTATTTTATTTTGATATCTAACTGTTTCATCATCCAATTTAAAATTATAAAATGATCATCACATTTTAAAAATCTTCCACATGGCTTTAACGACACTTAAGAAATGTGCTGGTTGACTGAAAATAAGAAGAATATTATTTCTTTTTTGTAATGTCGTCTCATCCCTGTCATGGTGGATACATTAGGTCAGCTTGAAAAGTTTAGAAGTTTAACTAAGAGATTCAGCAGGGAGCCAGAATCTTTACTTTGTAAATATCCTCAAGAGGAAGGCACAGAGATTTGTGAGTGCTACATCAGCTGGGGGAATGGGTGTGGGGTGGGGTAGCCTGCATACAATATAAGGGAGGAGAAGAGGCTTGTTCTCCCCTTTTTTATTCTAGCTGCTTCTGCTGGCTGTTGCCTTGAAGTGTTGCCCCAGTGCCATGCCACCCTGCCTTGGAGCAGCTGATTATGGACTGAAACCTCCACAAACAGTGAGCTAAACAAACCTCTCCCTTCTTCATTTTGGGTCTTGGATATTTTGTCTCAGTAATGAGAGAAAAGTAACCAAGATAATCATAATAATTTAATTTGTACTCATTTTATTTCCAAAAGAATTGTTAAGTATTTAAAACTTCACATTATTGGTTCAGTGCTGTGAACTGCAAAAATACACAAGTACTCAATATATTTTAATGCCTGTAATCCTAGGATTTAGCGAGAATCAGGCAGAAAGGTTATTAGTTAAAATTCCACCTGATAAACATAAAAATTTAGCAAAACCCTAGTTCAAAATTTTGAATAAGTGAGAGAAAGAGAGAGTTGTGAATGGAGGGCTGGTAATACAGTCATTTTGAAGACCCCATGATCCATCCCAGTATCACTAAAAAACATTTGAAATCTTATATGTTTTAAGTTATTTCATTCACTAGTATGGATTTGTGTATTTTGTGTATAGGTTTGTATTACGATTCATTTTGTAATACCTAAGATATTTCTACCTACCAGAATTTTTAATAAAGTCTTCATTACATTAAAATTTAGCCTCATGTTTTAAGAAAAAGTGGAGCCACCTTGATGGATTTGTAGTGCATATGAAGGGCTTATATGATTCCTACATTATCAGTTATCTTCTCCGTCAAATCATATCCACACTTCTGCCAGGAGAAAAGATTGCCCATTTCTTTAAGCAGATAGATTTATGACATAGAAGGTAAAAGAGTAAAACAATTACATAAGAGAAAGCTTAGAAATACTTTCTTATTTGGACATCTTTCCCTACTAGACTATAATTTGAACTACTATTTTTGAGATGGTATTTATTATAATATCTGAGTACAAAAGTAGCATAATTTCTTGGTAAAAAAAGAAATCCACAAATTGAAATTAAACAAAGCAATCAACCAATTGGTTTTCTAGTAAATCATGTCTCATTAATTCAGATAGAACATACCATACTCAAACCTTCATCTTTAACATCATCTTTGTAGGCATCAGCAAATTTAGTTCTTGGCAGAATTTTTCAATTTTAAAATCATGCTAATTTTGGTTATATTTTAATGTGCTGAGGACTTTATATAAAATTCCTAGACTCATGTATACACACACACAAACACACACACACACATATGTACTTGATAGCATAGTCTATAGTATGTATATAGCATATATAATTTCTGTATTTGCATTGTAATAGTATATATGATCACTGAGTATCCTCTCTATCATGAGAATTACAATTCAAATTTAAAAAAGGTATGTTCTCTGACACATTATAAGAATAAAAACAATTGAAGAGGAACTTTGCTTCACTCATTATACTTAACCTGCAGCAAAATTTATAATGTATACCTTTTGTATCCTATTCATATTAAAGATAGATAAATCTTAATACAGATATAGATGGATATAGTAAATATTTGATTAACTAGAATTTCTATCTCAGTATTGATATTTACTTTAGTATCCATTATGTGCATTGTAATATGCTAATAAATATTCAAAATTATGCTTATTACTACCGATTATAAGCCATAAAAATGACTCACTTAACTAATTGATTTTTCATTATTTTGGTGCATACAAGCTAGCTTCTCATACATACAGTATCACCAGATCCTCTTATATATTAATATTAAATTTTTATTTCTGTGTGTGATTTACTGCAGTTTGGTTGTTTAAAAACACACGCATTCTGATTACCTGATGGTTTTCAGGAGCACAGGCACAGCTTTTCTGGACTTTCTTCTCAGAGTCTACAGTCAAGATGCTGACTAATTCTCAGTCTCATCTATGGGAAACATTATACACAAAAATCACTTAGGTCACAGACAAAATCAGGTCATTTTGCTTGTAGAGCTGAGAGTTGCTCTTGGGAAGCCATCCTGAAGTTCAGGAAGCAATCTGCAGTTCCCTTACATGTACCTGAGGACTAAAACAAAACAAAACAGCAACAAAAAGCCTCTCTACCATGCTAAGATTGTGTCATGCATAGATGAGCTAAGTGAGGACAGGAACCTCTCACTCCCTTTACCAATTGCTGCCAGAGGCAAGTTCCGCCGGCTCTCTGCGCACAGTACGGAGGCCTCATTGATCAGAGGACACTGGGGGTGAGCCTGTCCCATGGAGACAGTTGCTTTGGAAAATTACATGGGGACAATTATTTTATTGTGTATTCATTAGTATTTCATTCATGTTTTACTCAATGTTGTAGCATCTGTATCTTATGAATTGTTCTGAACAGAATTCCTACTTCATAAACACTTTTCAATAAAAAAGTCCTAAACTGATCCTTTCTTTTATTGTTCATGTCTTCATCTGTCTAATATAGCTGAATACAATTTTAGAGTGTTTAACTAGTTGACCTCATATGGCTAAATAGTGGCAGAGCTAGGAAATGAACAAGAGTCATTCCAGAGTCAGCATATATGCATGTATATTATATACACTCATATATATATATATATATATATATATATATGAATATATATATACACACATTGTATGTAGTTTTTATAATACATTAGAAAACTTCTCATATTTTTAAATTCATGTTGTGTTTACTTAATTAGTACTTAGAGTTTTGCTAAGAAACTTGACCTAAGAGAAGATTCATTTATTCGTGTTTCTTTGGCTGCACAACATTCATCAAATAAGAAATTTAGAATCTGCATGTTGTGCCAGAGAATGATAGTACAGAGAACTATCTTTCAACAGACCTTTTAATATCTTGCATGCATGAGAATATCTTGGTCAAATGAAACTTGTAGTTTTAACTTTGGGGGGAATCTCCATACTGATTTCCACAGCAGTTGTACTAGTCTACACTCCTACCAACAGTAAAGAAGGCTTTCTTTTTCCTCACAGACTCTCCAGCATTTGTTATTGGTTGATTTCTTGATGATGGCCATTCTTTCTGGAGTGAGATGGAATCTCGGTGTTGTTTCAATCTACATTTCTCAAAAGATCAATGATGTTGAATATTTTTCATGTATTTATTTTTTGTTTGTTCTTCTTCATCTGAGAAGTCTGTATTTATCGCAGATACTCATTTTTTGCTTGGGTCTTTAAATTTGATGTATTTAAAGTATACCAATAAAATTAATTTTAAAAAATCATGTATGTACTTCTCTGAATTTTAACAATCAGTTTCAAACTAAGCTTAATTTTGGTAAGAAACTGAGGATGTATATTTAAATCTAAGACAAATAGATGAGCACTCTAAAAACCTAAATTGAAAATTCTGTAAAATAGGATATTAAATTTTAATGCTGTGGTTCTTTGTAATGAACTTTCATAACATAACATGAAGAGATAAAAGTGAAAGATGTTTTTGTTGCTTGCTCAGTAGCAAGATCATTGAGAACAAATTGAATCAAATTTTTCCTTAAGTAGAAGCACAGCATCTTACAAGCACTATATTTTATATATCCATATTTATATTTTTATTATATATATATATATAAACTAAGATATCCACTATAATGGCAATAGCAAGTAAAGTACATTTTCTCAAATTTTTGCCAGTCAGTTTTTTAAGCCAGCAAGTATGGCTTGATCATTAGAACAGAAGGGTTAGAAGTGCTATTTATAGAATAAATTGAACATTAGAATTTCAGATAAGGTACAGTCTTCAAGAATACATTGGATAAATTTTATTTCTCAATAATATATATTCTTGGGTAGTGCTACAAAAATAATAAAATCACTGTCCCTACCTTGTTTATCAAGCATTTTACGATTGAATGCTACCATTTTATAAAGCATAGGTCCCATATTGACTTGTAAGTTACTGATTTTAGTTTTCCAAGAACCCACCAAAGCTGTACAAGAAGAGTGTCTAAGGCTGGGCTTGAATGTTTTGTCAGATGGCCTTATTAAATATGTTTTGAGTTGCAGCAGCCTCATTTAGTGTTTATAACTATTGACTACATATTTTAAATTTTTGAAACAAACTCCATTATAATGTGAATGACTGCAGCAACTGTAGGAGTAGTTCTTATGGAATTTTTTCCTTTTCTTCATTTTTGGTATTATTTTCATCAGTTTTATTTTATTCCATCTTATTTGGAGTGTTCATCTATTTATCTGCCCACCTATCTATATAGCCTAAGAGAAGTATGCAAAAGGCAAATTAGTACACATTTTAAAGGTGTCTGTCCAGACGAATTTAGATGTTGCCCCATGCCAGCAAGCGTTAGTCCCCACAAGGACCAGGTAAACTTACTTCAGTTGAACCAAACTGCAGAAAGAGGTGCATTAGACCTCACGGTGCCCTCTGAAAATGTTAATCTGTGATTCTTTATGGTAAAAGCAGCTGTAACAGAATGACTTTGTAAAGAAAAAAGGTTTATCTAGCTCATCGCTCTGGAGGTTGAGGACATAGTGGTTAGCGCAGCCCTGGTGGGGATCTCACGGCGTCATGGTAAGAGCGAGTACAGGAACAGCGATCGATCACGGGGTGAGACAGACGCCAAAGGGACTCACAAGTCAGGATGAGGCTTTTACCAAACTCAGCGGGATATGAGGACAGGGACTTCAGGAAGGTGTTTTGTTTTGTTTTATTTGTTTTTATCTCCTCTGAGGCCACATCTTCAGTGACATACTATTCTTCCACTAAGCTCTACTTCTAAACCATCTACCACCGCCCATCAAGACCCTGAGTGTCAGATGTCTGATATATGAAACTGTGGGGACAAGAAACCTCAAAACCATCTCAGAACACAGGTTACATTTTACCATCCTTCAAATTAGGTAAAGCCTGGCCATTTCTGTCCATGAATTTGAACTAAACTCGTAACTTTTTTAAAAAGGAGCTATAGCCGGGTGTGTGGGTACACGCCTGTAACACTAAGAGGCTGAGGCAGGCAGGTCACCAGGAGTTCGAGGTCAAAGTGGACTACATTGCGAGTCCAACCTGAACTGGATAGTGAGACGCTGTCTCAAGAAAATAAAAGCAAAAGTAAATAACCAATAAAAATAACAACAAAATATAAAAATAAAAGCAAATATGTATCCAAAATAAGATTTAAAGGAAATATAAATATGTTTTACCTAAGCATATGTGCAAATATGTAGCACAGTTATAAATAGACTTTATTGTTTAAAAGAATATATGGAAATGTATTTCTTTATAGGTGAATATATAGCATAAATTTACATACATACATTTGTATTAATGGATAAATATAAAATGATCTAGAAAGAGGCAGTGTATTTTAAAAATCTTTTCAAAATTGCTTTCTTGAAACTTAGACATAAAAAATAAAAAAGATAATGCAACAGGTTTACCATCAGAGTGACAGCTGTTCTCTGCAGCAGTGAGGGCATCATCAATGTTTCCCATTGTGCTGAAGTAGAAGAGTTATTTCTAGTCAGTTAAAGAACTTCCCATTTAGTATGGTAAGATATGGCAGTTTTGGAAAGGTTCGTGTTTTCGGTGTGATAGTGGAGGTTTCCAGGAAAGAAAGTTTCTTTTCTTCCAGCATGTGGATAACATACACTTCTCAAAAGGAAGACAGAGCAGTGACAGGTTTTATTTTTACAGAGCTGTCCAGATTTTGCCAGAGATCAGATGTGCCAAGAGTTTGACAGAAGAGCTCGGGAAAGGGCAGATTGCACCTGGGCAGCCCTGACCTCCCTCTGAGATGTTAGCTCGCTATTGGGTGCAGCCCCACAGTGAGAATTGTCATCATGTTAATGGCAGTGTGCTCCAAACTTTTATAGCTCAAGAAAGTTAGTGGCTCTTCACATGGCATTCAGGGACAGAGGCTAAAAGCATACTTAACTTTGTCAAAAAATATATTTGAGGAAAGAAGGCTGTGAATTGGCCTTCGCTACTTTTCTCATATGTCACCACACCACAGGAGACATGGGGAACAAAGACAAAAATCTGAAAGGAAGAGCTTTGTGTACTGGCAGTATATTCAGAAGTGAGTGGCAAGAAAAGGACTTTATACTCTTTCCAGAGAGGACCGAGAATGTGTAGTGAGGGCAGTAGCTGCCGTCTGGGTGGCTCTCAGCTAGGGCTATTGAAGTAGTTATGCTGCCCTGAAATAGTTCTTCTAGATTAATTTGACAGATAATATTTTGGTTGCTATGTCTAATCTTACTTATTGAGTTATAGATAACTATAACATGATAGGATGCCTTTTGAATACTAGCTTGTGTTTTCCTGTTACTCAACACATTTGTAAATGTATGATATAATGTATTATATTTATTATTTTCTACATTTTTGTATACTGAAAAATCCATGAGAGAAATTTTGTTGTTCAATATTTTCAGTTGCCTAGAAGAGTAAAGTCACCTGATAGACGCTCCATAAATGCCTCTTGGTTCAATGAAGTTTTTAGACTGTGGAAGACAAGATAAATGAAAATGAGCTTCATTTGAGGAGAATAAAAATGATGAGAAATTTGAAATATCTATATTGTGTATTCAGTCATTGTGGTGGAATATTTTAAGCTTCAGATAATTATATGAAAGGTTAAACATGGAACACAAACTTCTTACCTGCAGCAACATAAGTAAGATAACTACTCCCACCCCCAATATTTTGAAATCATTTGAATGCTATTTCTAAGTCCATATCATAAAACCATATTTGTTAGCTGTACCAGAGTATAGAAAGCACCAATCAAATGACTTCTGAAAAGCAAATACAATCAATTTATAGGTCACCCATAACTTTTTTAGAAATGCACATGCACTAGATTTCCAAAGTATAATATTATTAGTCAAGGAGATATACAGAGAAAATTTATACTTAGGGGACATGACCAAGATTTAATATGGGATTTATTTTTTAAAGAAGATAGAGCACCACCTTGGAGCTGTTATTTGAATGGCTTTTCATTTACCTAAAATTATTTAACAAGATATTGAGTTTCATTTCTTGTTGAAAATATTTTCATTCAATTCTAAACACGTTAAAACTAAAAATGAAAATGCTCATATTTAAAGCATTTTATCTGAGTCTGTTGAACAGTGTAAATTACTTTAAAACTGAAACATATATAAATAAAACAGTTGAAAGAAAATATTTATAGAAATTATTCATTTTCTTGTTGTTTAAAAGCAAAGAAATATATCACATTCCCCAGAATTAACCTGATAAGGAGTATATCTACTAAAAAAATAATGTATACAACTTTTTATTGTACTGTTTTTGAAAATATAAATGATCCTGGAATAAAAATGTGCAGGAACTTAGATCAATTACTGCTATTTATGGAGCTAAAATACTGGCGTTCATTTCAGTTATTTGAAATGATTTGCCATCAGGTTGTTCTCATCTTGAAGGTTATTAAATGAAAACAAATTGTTTGACTCAAAATTAAAACAAAATAATATCATCTATGAGAAAGCATAATATTCAAAATGAAAGTAGTAAATGGGAAGTGAGGTGGTCTTAGTTAAAACCCACAAAAGAACATGATGCTATTTTTCTCTCCTTTACTAAGATACAGATTTTTCTTCAATTTTTAAAAACAATTTCCATTCAGATTTTTCATCATGTTAAACAATTTTACAGTCTTTTTTGTTAGTGTTATGCTTGAAAATGAAATTTTGAAGCCTTAATTTTCTTAAATCTTCATGCAGATATAACCGTTTTGGAATGGACATGTGATAAGTTATCTTTAGAATTTAGAAGGCCAGCAGCGTGGGCTATTCCAGGCCTGCATCCCCTAAAACCTTCTGGACCGTGTGTTCTCCAGGAAATTCTCCCATCCTTAGCTGACGAAATGACAGACGTTTAGACTCAAACTAAAGACCTTTGAGTCGCCTACCAGGTTGTAACTTAGAGCCAGTCACATCCTCTGTGAGCTTAGCATTTCCTCCACATGGTAAGGTTGATAATAACTTCACAAATTTGGTAAAGACACACTAAAGAAACACACGTTTAAGTAATTTGAAGAATTGATGTCTGATGAGTCAAAAAAATATAATGGCCTGGTCAGCCCACTTAAGGCTCTGTCTTAAGTATATGTTTATATTCATTTTATTTTTTAATAATCAAAACAATCTTACAAAAGAGATATTTTTATATCTATTTTAAGTATAATTAAAGTAAGACAGGGATGCTATTTAATTCATTCAAAATCATATTAGAAACAAGTTGAAGAGCTTGAATTTTTTAAGAAAAAATCTGCACCCACTAGAATTAATATTCTTTTCTTTTTCCTAAAGGCAAATACGAGGTGTGGCATCCAGTTTTGGGACCTTCTAATGATTGTGTGTTCTTTGTGCTGTGTGTGCCTAGAAGTTATAAAAACAAAGTCTGAGCACTTTATAAATTATAGGACACAAACAAGAGCCTGATGTATTTGATGTATAAATAAATATAAAAAGCATTAAGTCAATATGGATGAAATAGCATTAAATAAAAACAGAAGTAAAATAGTTCTTTGTGTCCTCTAATAAACCTTATCTGCAAGTGGTCAAGTGAAAAAAAGAATTCTGGGCAGAAATAGAAACTGGAGTACTCAGACACCATTAAGATCTGCCAAAAGTGGTTATTCTTATAAAGAGGATTGTACAATCATCTAAAACTGGTCAATCATATGAAAATGTGGATGTCTGCTTTCTCCTGGGATAGCTGTAGACCTGGCAATATTGGTTTTTCTTCCCAAATAACAACCATTGATAGACACTGATCACCATCTGGTCTTTTTAGACAAACCCAGAACACTAAAGTTTATCACAACCTTCCCATCTTTATTGTCCATTTAGGCTGATTCATTCTATTACTTTGTTTGGCTTCCTCTTTAGTCATCTGAGTTTGGAATCTGTGATTCAGAGAAACAGAGTTCAAATCTCTGCTCTGTTACAGTCTGTAATTGGGGATATTTTGTACAATTCCGTAATAATAATATTCTAAATTTAAAAAGAAATTGGGCATATCCTTCTTCTAATCGATTTTCTGGTATGCTAACAAGCTGCTTATTTCTTAATCAGTTTTTTAACTTAGAAGTTGCAAAATAAGACAAAAGAACTTAGAGAAAATTCACTTAAATGCTTCCAAAGACAGATGTGGTAAAAACTGATGGCTTATCTTTGCTTTTTCTTGGCATGCTTAAGTGAATCTCTGATTACTGTACCAGAAAGGAATTAGCATTTTAATGATGATTTTCTACTTAAATATGTGAGAAAAATTTTCATTGATATTCTCAGGTAAGATGTCAGTAATTGGTTTACCATCTTAAATTTTTAAGGAACAGCTTTTACTGTATAATTGTATTATGATTTAGACAAGCTTAGTACCTTAAACTGATTAATATTTGATTCACTCAGTTTTAATGAAGACATGTTTCTAATGTTATCACTATGTTAACTTCTCAAGCTACCTGCTTGCAAATTTAATAGCAGAAAAGATGTCTTTCCTTAGAGATTACTTTGCAAATTCATGTTGAGAAAAGGGTTCCAATACATTAAACATGTGTGTTCCTATTGCATGGCACAGGTAATTAAGTATGAAGTCATTAAAGCTTCTTGGTGCTGTGACAGTTTTATTTACCTATAAAAGATTAATGAACATGTCAAATGTTTCTATTTCAGATCAGGCTCGAGTGGAATTTGACAGAAGATGTTTCAACAGTTTTGTCTCTGGAGATATTTAGCTTCAGGGATCATCATTGGTTCTCTCTTTGCAGTCTGCTTGGGCCAGTACGACGATGGTAAGGCTGTTGTTAGTGTGACCTTTACAGTTGTTCAGCGTTTTTTATGTTAAATTTTAAAACATCACAAAAGTTCATAGTATTAATGGGCAGTGCATCTTTAAATATCAGTACCTATGTGCAGTATTTTACCTTAAGTAAAATAAGTTTATGAAAGTGACATCAGTTGCATTTTGTTTCTTACTGTGGGCTCCAGTGGAGTGGAAAATCCAATATAAGACTTGTATACAGATACTCATTTTCATTAAACAGATGCTTAATTACTGTTAAATATATTAAATTCTACTGAAAAATCCTTGTGTGTGGTCAAATGTCTCAACGAAAGCTCATAATACAGATGATATCAAAATTTTATGGGATAAAATTTCTAAGGATCAAAGTAAATACTGTAAGTGGTTTTAGTGTTAGCACTTTTCTTTGGTGTTGCATTATTATATATCCCACTACTTTATTCAGAAAGAGTGAAGACATATAAAGGAATTTTTATTTGAGTTCCTAAGTCATTCCCTGATAGTAAGTCAATCACTCTGGAAAGATATATTTGTCTTCATTTCCTGCAGGGAGATTTAACACATTATGCCTGTAATGACCGAAATGTGCCTTTGTCAGCTATTTCAATATTAGAGGAAACTGTCCTTGAATGCTGCATGGGAGTTAGAGATAGATAGATAGATAGATAGATGATAGATGAGAGAGAGAGAGACAGAGAGATAGAGAGAGAGAGAGAGAGAGAGAGAGAGAGAGAGAGAGAGAGAGAGAGAGAGAGAAGAGAGAGAGAGACTTAAATTTTAATGGAACTGTGAGCAAATTTTTTTCCTAAAGTTTTAGTATTCAAGAAAATTCATTCTTTTTTCTTTTCTTTTGGTTGCTTGTACTAAACAACATTTATTTGGTCAGAGCACATGGACAATTAGCTATCTCATAATTTTGTTTTCCTGTAATCATGTTGCTTTTAGGTATAGCAAAATATGTGAATATCTTTTGTACTTTGTTTAACAAAATTGACTGACTGATGGCGGGTATGGATTTCCATTATGTTCAAGTTATGCATATTTTCAGTCTTCACTAGTTTGACAGGTTGTTATCTTTAGAAATTTACAGAATAATCCACAATACTGTTTTAATAAAATCAGTTGGTTTATCCTTGAACACTCTTGCTAATTAACACAAAGTTTATTTCAAGTATATCTGAATTTCATGTTCATATCACTCCCATTTATGGAGATCCTCAATTTCCTGTCTAAAAAAATTGAAAAAGCTATTAAAAAATAAATATATGAGACTGAAGCAAAACAAAATCATTATATTAAGTGTATGCTTTTCAGTTGTACTCTAGGAGTATATGAACAATCAGTGTGCTTATATTTCTTGTATTTCATTACCATTCTATTTTTATTCATAGTTAGTGTTCATACTGAGCAGAGCAGTCTCCTTACTTCTTCTCATATTAGCAATTTACAAACCATATATCCTTGCCACAGTGTAACATATAAGAGGTAATAATTCCTGCTAACTTATAATGCTGCTGACTATTTTCTTCCATAGGCTTTGTAAACACACAACATATATACACATATGCATTTATATATGTATTATAAATTATATAACAAATATGTCATTTAGAATGGGAGGCCAACAAAGAACATTATTAATTACAGCACTGACTCCAGGAAAATTTCCCTACACAATCTTACTTTCATCTGTTATGAGATATTTGCATTTCTTGTCTCCTTTTATTCTGAAAGTGAGTAATCTTATGGGTCCTAGTACTCTCAAAAGGAACTTCAGTTTTTATATAAAGTTTGAAATATTGTTACTATTCTTTGTTTGTTTTTCCTGTAATTAGTTTCAAATATATAAGAAACTTCTCTAAGTTACACACTTGTACCTGGAGAGAAAACATCAATAGCTTTTCTATACTTAAGTAACAGAATCTCTTAAAGAACATATATGTTAATATTAAAGATCTTAAGAGAAAAGAATTGTACATGGATAAATAGGAGACCAATTATATTCATTTACTGCTGGAGGGTAGAATCAGTAGAACTCTTGTAGACATAGGGACAGGCAGGGACATTATGGACAAATGTCCTATAGAAAATATTCAAAGAGTTCACAAATGGGATCTCATCATACTAAAAAGCGTTTGCGCAGCAAAATACACCACCAACAGAAGAGTGGGAGTGAAGACTGAAAAATTTTCCCATACGGCAAAAAAAACTTTTACCAGCTATTCCTCAAAGGACTCATATCATATCTAGAGTATAGAAAGAACTCAAAAAAAGAAAAAATCAGACCCCCAAATTTAAAGACCCAATCCAAAACTAGGAATCTAAAATAAATGGATACTTCTCAGAAGTGATACAGATGACAAATAAATATATGAAAAAATGTTCAACATCACTGTTTGAGACATAAAAACAATATTGAGATTCTATCTCATTCCCAAAATAGTGAATTTTTTAAAGTTTTATTTCAAGAGAAAACAAAAAAAAAAAACAGAAAAAAGGGTAGCAAAAATACAGAATTTAAAAAAAAAACAGAAAAGAACAAAAAAAACTAAGAAATCATTATTTGATAAGTTACATACTGTCATCTTGGAAATAGTTGTTCAAGTTACAAATTTAAAACACACAAGGTACACATTCAGGCAATGAGACTGTTAACAGTTCTGCTCCATGATCTAACAAAAACAGTAATATGGTCATCCATCTTACACACTTATACTTACATGCAATTATATCCTTTAGAGCACTTTCTTTTCATCTTTTATAGTAGCAATTACACATTTTGGGTTTTATTACTCCTACATTTCTTATTACTTTTTACACTAGAGACACAATGTGATATTTATAAATATGATTCTTATTTAATTCACTAATGAGGATGGTCTCAAGTTGTCTCCATTTACCTATAAAGGCCTCAAGATCATCCTTCTTCATAGCTGAGTACTATTCCATTGTATAAATTTATCACATTTTTTTCATCCACTCTGCAGTTGATAGGCATCTTGGCTGTTTCCAAGATTTATCTATTACAAATTGTGCTGCTATGAACATGGGTGCATATATATCACTGTGATATGATCTTTTCAGTTTTTCTGAGAAAATACCCAGGAGGGGAATTGCTGGGTTGACTGGAGCTTCCACTCCCAGTCTTCTGAGAATTCTCCATAGTGATTTCCATAGTGGTTGCATGAGTCTACACTCCCACCAACAGTGAAGCAGTGTTCCTTTTTCCCCTGCAGCCTAGCCAACATTTGTTATGTTGATTTTTTGATGGCAGCTATTCTTTCCAGAGTGAGATGAAATCTCAGTGTTGTTTTAATTTGCATTTCTTGAATGACCAGTGATGGTGAACATTTCTTCATGTATTTATTTGCCATTTGTATATCATTATCTGAGAATTGTGTGTTCATCTCAGATGCCCATTTTTGGAGAGGGTCTTTGAATTTGGGGGGTTTGTTCAATCGTTTCTATGTTCTTCATATAAGTACTTTGTCTGAGGATTGCTGGCTAAAATTCTTTCCCATTCTGTGAGTTTTCTTTTAACTCTGATGGTGATTTGTTTTAAAGTGCAGAAATTTTTCAATAATATGAGATCCCAGTTGTTGATTCTCTGAAGTGTTTCCTGTGCAGTTTGTATTTGGCTCATGAATTCTCTGCCTACCCCTATGTCTCCAAGACTTCTACCCACCTTATTTAGTGTTTCTATTTTAATGTTTAGGTCTTTGATCCATTTATACTTTAGATTTGTGCATGGTGATAGGAAATGATCTAGTTTCAGTCTTCTGCATGTGGAGAGCCAATTTTTCCAACACCATTTATTAAAGAGGCTATCCTTCTTCCAGTGACCATGACTAGCCCCTTTGTCAAATATCTGGTGGCTGAGTGTCTTTGTACTTATACTTGCATCTTCTCATCTGATCCATTGGTTCTTGGGTCTATTTCTTTGCCAGTACCATGCGGATTTTATAACTGTGGCTTTGTAGTACAGTTTCAAGTCAGGAATTGAGATTCCTCCTGCCTTCCCTTTATTGCCCAGAATTGCCTTTGCTGTTCTAGGTTTCTTCTGTTTCCAAATAAACTTTAGCAGTGTGTCCTCTAGATCTGTGAAGTATGTCAATGGTATTTTGATTGGGATTGCATTAAATCTGTATCACAGTTTTGGGAGTACGACCATTTTCACAATGTTGGTTCTTCCTAGCCAAAAGCAAGGAATATCCTTCCATTTTCTAATATCCTTTTCAATCTCCTTTTTTAGTGTAGTATAATTTTCAGCATATAGATCTTTTACATTCTTAGGTTGATTCCTAAGTATTTCATTTTTTAGATGTTATTTTGAAGGGCGATATTTCCATAATTTCTCTCTCAGTGAGTTTCTTGTTTGTGTACAGGAATGCTATTGATTTTTGAGCATTGACTTTGTAGCCAGCTACACTGCTGAATTTGTTTGTTACCTCTAGTAGTCTTTTAATGGAGTTTTTTGGGTCGTCTATGTAGAGTATCATGTTTTCTGCAAATAATAATTTAACTTCTGCCCTTCCTGTCTTTATTGCTTTATTTCTCTCTTGTCTCATTGCCCTGGCTAGTGTTTCCAGACCTATATTGAAAAGGAGTGGTGATAGTGGACATCCTTGTCTTGTTCCTGATTTTAAAGTGAACATTTTCAGTATTTGTGTATTTAGTATAATATTGGCTGTTGGTTTATCATAGATGGCCTTTATAAGGTTGAGATAGACACTGTGTATTCTGAGTTTCTGAAGGGTTTTTTTATCATGAACATGTGTTGGACTTTATTGAAAGCTTTTCTGCATCTATTGAGATGACCAGGTGGTTTTTGTTTTTGGCTCTGTTGATATGGTGTATCACATTTATTGATTTGCTTATGTTAAACCATCTCTGCATTCCTGGAATGAATCCCACTTGGCCAAGATGTATAAACTTCTTGGTGATTTGCTGCATTCTATTTGCCAGTATTTTATTTATAATCTTTGCATCTGTGTTCATTAATGATATTGGCCTATAATTCTCCTTTTTGGTTGAGTCTTTCTCTGGTTTTGGTATGAGAGTAATGCTTTCCTCCAGGAATGATTTAGGGAGGATTGCTTTCTTTTCAATTTCATTGAAGAGTTTAAGGAGTATTGGCATCAAATTATCTCTAAATTTCTTGTAGAATTCAGCCATGAATCCATCAGGACCTGGGCTTTTCTCTGTTGGTAAGTCAAAAGAGTGATTATTATCAAGAAATCAACCAATAACAAATGCTGACAAGGAAATGGGGAAAGAGGAACTCTTCTCCACTGTTGTTAAGAGTGTCGATTGGTGCAACCACTGCAGAAATCAGTGTTGAGATTCCTTCAAAAACTAAAACTAGAGGTTCCATGTGACGTAGCTATATTTTTTATGGTGTCATCCTGAGAGAATTAAAAAGCATCCATATATATATATACATGATTCGTCCTTTTTCTGGTGGTAGGACTGGTGGTGTGAGTGCTACACCCACCCAGTGGTAGAGCCAACATACAGTGTAATGGCAGGAGGAAGGTGTGTCCTGCTCTTCCGCTGTTTGCACTTACCATTCATTGCCACCATGAATGGCTGGCCCTCAGCCATGCCACCATGTCTGGAAACAGCTGAGTATGACTGAAATCTCCAAGAAAAGTAAGAAATAAATCGCTCCTTCCCTGATATATATTTATAGCACTGCAATTTGTAATAACTAAATCTTTAAAATAGCCCAAATGCCTTGCAACTGATGAGTGCAAACAGAAGATGTGAGATTTTTTATACAGTGGAGTACTACTCAGCCATAAAAGACCAATGTGAGGCATTTTTAGGTTAAATGGATGCATCTTGAGACCATAATCTTAAGTGAAATAAACAAGACACACGCTTGTAAATATCACACTGTTTCTCTGGTTTGAGAAACCAAACCAAGTGGAATAAGGACCAAAATGTATAATAGATATTGGGAAATAGAAAAAGAAACATTCAAATGGGAAGGGTGAAGGGCAAGGAGGGAAAGGAAAGAAGGGAAAAGCAAAAAGAGAGAATAGAAGGAAAAACAGAAACAAAGTTGTTGTAAATAAATAGGGGATTAGGGGTTGAAGGGTGGGAGGGGAATTGGAAAAAAAGAAGCAACATATATCATGTACAGGCACAAATTTCCTATGATGAAAGTGATCATTATCTATATCTAAAATGTACCAATAAAATTATTTTTAAATTATTTTCATTTAAAATATTCTCTTTCTACTAA